>OVBJ01003401.1:0-12367 GCA_900406535.1 Noccaea bulbosa
TAGATTCGAAAATAACTTATCGTTTCTAGCTTTCCAGACATACCAAAGTAATCATGGATATATGAGGACACTATCATCATTTGGCAAATGCCAAAAAAGGTGAGATATATTTGTGAACAATGCATCAATTTGAAAAACGTGCATATGCAAGATTGAATTCTTATTGTAACATGAAGTTAAGGCTTTTGCAAGCCTTATTTTGCAAGATTCTCCACTAACCATTGTGTTTGCTGAGAATTCAGTCTCTCAAGAGATTGAAAATATTTTCCTTTATTACCTACAGATCCGACACCATCACCACATTTAATTCCATCATCCTCTATCTTCCCTCTTCTTCTTCTTCTTCTTTTTTTTTTTCTTTTTCTTTATCTTATTTCTTCTTCTTTTTTTCCTTCCTTCACGATACAAATGGTCTTTTGTGTTAAACAGTGAATGCCAGATAAACAATTTTGTGACAGTTAATTTAGATATTACTGGAGATCATAAATTTACTATATACAAATTCCAATTTTTATTGAAATTTAAGGTATTTATCCTAAAAACAAAAAAAAGGACTAAAATGTTCCATCTTTGACTGTAATGATTCAAACTTCAAGGCTCTTTTTTTTCTTTCACTAGCAATCTTTATTTCTATTTAAACTTGGTCCATGGCATTTAGTCATTTACTATCTACTCTATGTCTGTCTGTAATCGTTTTTAGGTAGTTGATAATTTGATCTGACTACATATGACTGTAGTTTTATTAAAAAAAATCGATATCTAATTAAACTGTTTGCAACATGATCAATGATGTAGACATTTGATCAATTAACGTTTATAGATATTCGCCATTTAAATAGACGACCCAAAAAACATTCATTCCATATATTATTACACTGTTTACATCATTCATGTTCCAAGTTTATAAATATCGTCATATACATATTGTATTAAATCAAAGATTTTTTAAAAAAACTCTCTAAAACGAGGAGATACTTATGTCTCAAAGGTTATTATACCTCGTGTTAGCATCAATAGACGACCAAAAAACATTCCCTTCGAGATTTGAGAGATTCAAATCATTAAATGCACTTCTCAAATACTACTACTAATTAGTAAAATCTTATTTCGAGTCTCCCAAACGTAACCCATAAAAAGACCATGCAAAATGGCCCCATAAGCAAGACTTTGATGAGTCTCCACGTCACTTTCTATTTTCGGCTTTTGTCCCCTAAACTTTCGACAACATTCGTCTCGCACCCCGACACTTCCCGGGACCTCTGTCTCTTCCCTTTCTTCCTCCTCTCCTCTCCCATTCTCTCTATCTTCAATTTTTTTTCTTATATATGAAAATGACTTTATTATTTAGTTTTCTTTATTTACGTTCTTTTTTCCCATTTGTAACTCGTGGTCCTCTTCATTTGAAATGCTCTGGAAATATCATCTTAAAAAGTATTACAGCTATATATATATATATGTTTATGTGTTTCGTAAGTAGTTTGTTTGTCTTCCAAAACAACTAGTAATCCCATGAGGCCATGAGATTTTGTGTCAATATTTAACATGCATTATGCTTTTTAATGATTTATGGATGACTTCAAACAAAATTAAATTAAAATAAACATGGGTACTGTTTCGATATTCCTAATTAAAAGATATATATGGTGCCATAGGGAATAAATAATTTGAAGAATCTTATATGAAAAAGGATAAATCTAAATTAATTATAAAAATATGGAAAGGAAAGGAGTGAAGGCAACAGCACATAATGAGAGGTTAGTATGGGCTCACAAACTCTTATGTTTCTTTTCTTTTCTTTTCCCTTTCCAATTTATTAATATATATATTGTTTCTTACCAAACTAACCACATAAGTATTATATATATTACCGTTATTTATATTAAACTATAATATATATTTGCTTCTATGTGTGTATGTCCTTTCCTATATATATCTGCACTGAAACATATGTTCTCAATTCAAACATTATCTTGTCTCAAACAAAATACTCAGAACACACTCAAGAACACATATATACCCAAAATAAAGAACTATAAACCATAAATAAAAAAAAAAAAAAAAAAAAAAAAAAAAAAAAAAAAAAAANAAAAAAAAAAAATCGGCCATGGAAGAAGATCAACAAGAAGCTTCAATGCCACTAGTTCCAATAGACAGCTTCTCTTACAGTTGGTTGGTTAACTTCCCTTCTTTAGAAGCTTCCATCGACGATCATCATCAAAGCTTCGAAGATTCTTCTTCTTCTTCTTCCTTCATCGAGATGGATCCAAGATTGCCTCCTTCTAGAAGATTCTTCATCAACAAATCCCATGAAAGTAGCTTCAAGTTCGATAACTTCGTCTCTTTCTCCAACGAAGATCATTCTTTAGTTCACGCCGACGAGCTTTTCCGTGACGGCTACGTAGTGCCTTATCGATCAAAAGCCACGTCAGCAGCCACCGAGGAAGAATCTGAGCCGTTGGATACGACGACGGGGAAGAAGATTGAGACACGTGGCGTTAAGATCAAGTCTCCTTCTTCTTGTAGAAAGTTGAGGAGTGTGTCGAAATGGGTTTTGTTGAAGTATCTTGATTTTTTGACGCCATTGTGTAGAAGATTAAGGAGATGTAGATCCGCTGGATCATCCGGAAGTATCGGTATCGACTCTAGGATCCGTGTAACGACGTCGTCAAGGAGCAGAGTTTATTCTGAAGAAACAACGTCGTCGCCGAGAGTAAGTGTTGCCGATGATTACTATTGGAGAAGGTCTTGTGATTCCGAGAGCTCAATCTACGAGGCTGTTCTTCATTGCAAGAAATCATTTGGTACGTAAATTTACACTTTTTGGTTGTTAATATTCTTTAAATATCTAGTGTTTTGTTTTAAATTTAACTTTAAATTATGTTTAATATTAACAGAGAAATGAGAAACGAAGAATCTATGGAAGAGAAAGCAGGTAGGAGTAGTAGAGATGGAGAATATTGTTGAGCTTGAGAATAAGCAAATTGCATTAACACGTTACACATGGAGTGGGGGAGAGAGAGAGAGGGAGCAACTTGTGATGTGTCTTTTTGTTGTTTCTCTCTCTTGAATTAAAGAGATTGATGTGATGATTCCATGTGAATGTGTCATCTGATGTGGATCAAGAATGTTTTTTTCTTCTTCTTTTTTCCTTTTTTTTTTTTACATGAGTGGGCACATATATAGGTCTATATGGGCAGCTAGCAGAATCAAGAAAATATTTTCAGATTTTCTTGGCTATTTTTCTCCATATATGCAAGTTAAATAGGTTTTTTATATATATATATATGTAATCCTATAAGTGCCTACCCATGTTTTACTTTCCGGTCCAATCTGTGTTGAATATTCTTACTTTTCTGGTGCAAATTTTGTCTTCTTCTTGTCTTAGAGATCATACATGATTACACTGCTTTACTTATCATAAGTCATAACTGTAATTCAAATAATTAAATTGAACTACAAGAAGGAAAAGGATCGAGGAAACTCCAAAAAAGAAAAAGATCCTAACTATATCATCGATATAGAGAAAATTAGTAATTAACCGAGTGAAGATAGTCCCATATAACTAGTGGTTCTAGTGGCCAAGGCCAATGATTGGGTTTTAGTGCGAGAAATCTCTACGTAACGTGTGTTTCTTCTACAAAATTACTTTGGACCCCGGAATAAATATTAAAATTTCGATTACCATGACACTTTTTTGTCAACATTTACTACGATACTTTTGATATCGAATTGCAAGTAATATTACAAATCAGCAGAAAATAATGAAACAATACTAAATTGATAGTGGCGACCTTGTGACTTCTAAAAGTGTAGGGTCAGAATTCATTACATGAAAGATGAAATCATTGTTTTAGAGCAACTCCAACCATAACAAACAGGGGCAGAGGCAGAAATTATATTTATGGAGAGGGAGGCGCATTCATGAAATAGTTCAAAAACTAAGGTGTTACCGTTGGCAAAAAAAAAAAAAAAAAAAAAAAAAAAAAAAGNCAAAAAACAAAGAGGGAATTATCAAATTTCTTTACAATTTACGTGAAGTTTCCAAAAAGCATAGGGGCATATGCCGCCCTATAATTTTTCCACTGAAATTATAATTTTATCCAAACTAGAGAACATAGAAAAAGAAACATAAGTATTATATAAATTAGATTTCAGTATTAAGTATTGAATTAGTTATTTTTATAAAGGATTAAAATTATATTGTTTTAATGTTTTTATAATTATAAATAAGTTTATGTTGTTAATTTATTGTTTAACTGCTACTGCACCCGCTAATTAACAAGTTATAAGTTTTTGCAAATGTACCAGTTTTCAACTGCTATACCAATTTTCAACTCTTAAACACAGAATTTTGGGGTTTTTCCCTAACATATCTTTCACATGCTAATATATTGCTATCCTTTGTGAATTCCTTATGTCTATATTGATAATTTACCTTTTTGTATATCAAATTAGATTTAGACGGGTAACAAAAAAAGAATACATCATGTGTTTTTTTTTAACAATGTATCAGAATTCAAACATATGTCGTCCAAAATTAATTCTACAATATGATGATATATTAAGATGAATAACTAGAAAAATTATTATTTTGGAAGACGTGTTAGAAATATCTCATGCCGAGAGTGAGATAAAACATTGAGTGACATACAAGAAGCATAGATTAATTTATTCACTGTTGATTGGTTTTGTGTTTGAAAACTTATAACATATTGTTAGAGTGTCGTGAACACACCAGAATAGCCTGTTTCGGAATAAATGAATTATGTCATATGTGTCTACATAAACGTGTTAATGTAAGCAAATACATATGAAAGCAAACGTGTAAAGATATATAGCCATGCCAATCAGTTTCTATGATTTTTATACATAGTTAGATGAAGAATGACTATATTGAATTGAGAAGGCTTCAAGAGTTCATGGACTGAAATTAATTTTACATGAATTTAGGAGTTCACTGTTTGTGTTTGTGTTTGTGTTTGTGTTTGTGTTTGACACAGAAAACAAGATATTTTTGGTTTCTAGCCAAAAATAATTCGTAAAATGACAAAACCAACTGTGGATGAAATGTAATTACGCCAATCTATTGAGATATGGCATGCTACAAGTGAATATTTGCGACAAGAAATGAATCCTAATTTTAGGATGACGGTTTTATTTCTTGTTTTGGGTTTTAATGTTAAGAATCTTTTTGGTTCTTGCTTTTGTATTTACGTTTCGTGTTTATTTTCTTTTCACTTATTTTATATATGTATAAATATAGCTTTATCTACATTACAATTCTTCAACTTATGTTATCAATAATAAATTTAACTAGAACTACAAATTAATGCATACTTATATTTATATATAATCACATACAAATACTTTCCTTTAGTCCAAAAGTGTTTAAACAAAAACCATGACCAGTTTTAACTAATATTATACTCCCTTCGTTCTTTAATAGTTGATATTTTATGAAAATGTATCTACAAAATAATTGCAGATACATTTTCCTAAAACATCAACTATTAAGGAACGGAGGGAGTATATATTTAATTTGATCACATCTAAGTTTACTGGAAAAATGATTATATTGAGGTAATCATAGAGAACAAATTCGCAAATAAAAAAAAGGTTTTTGTTTTGTTTAGTTCTTGTTGTTGTTGTTGGGACATTTTTTTATTTCTCAGTTCGTTAGTTTAAGAAATTTGTTTCAGCACATTTCTATATATACACACACATATTTGATACATGTGTATATAATTGAATATCCATACTTCTACTTATTTTTGGTACAAGATATTATAAGTAGGTGGATTTCGTGATCTATATATTCTTTCGTTTTGTATGATTGTGCTTGTCATTTATATGAAAGCTTTAGCATTTTCTGTTGGATTAGCTAACATACCGGACAATCTTCAATTTATCACATGTTTAAATAATACCATATGGTGTACATACATATGCAAATATAAAGTGAGGATCTTTGAAAATCGATAACAGAATATTTAATATTTATGTCTTTCTACATTCTTTCTTTTTTAATCTGACTTCATGAACCAGTGGTTAAATCCAAAACTGAAAGAAGCTTGAGGCTTAGATCCAGGGTTCAAACTTAGTATACGCTGACAATGTAATATCCGTAGTTCGTTTAATTGCTGTGAGCATGTCGACCGTCACCAAGGTGTTATTCTCTGATTGGTTGTGTATGTTCTTGTTTGATTGTTGTGCGGTCAGTCTAGAGGTTAAAACATCATTATTGTAACATACGTAAACTGAAAAATGGAGTTTTGGTGTGGTGTCGAGCGACACAAAGGAAGAGTGTCGATCGACACCGATTATTGGAAATTGATTGCGGTTTCATTCGATTTTCGTTCGGTTCTGGTGGTTTAGCAAGTGATGTCGAACGACACCAAAGAATTGTGTCGGTCAACACCGGTTATTTTGAGAAATCGAGCCGGTTCGATTTAAGTCGCTGGCTTGAACCGGTTTAGTAGTGAAATCCCTATTTTTGAGTTTAAAAGGAGAGGAGCTTCTTTTTTGCACAATTTTCGAAAAAGAGGCAGAGAGAAGAGATAGAGAAAAAGATTTTTGGGAGAAATCGGAGCACTGTTTATCGCATTGTTCATCGATCGCACTGTTCATCATCTCTCTTTTTCCTATTCTCAATCATTTGTCAAGGTGAGTATAGATATATGGAATTGGGTTGATTATTGGTTGAATTTATGATGATGTTTGTGGTTGATTGTGTGAGGAATTGAGTTATAATTGTATTTGATCGAGTTTATGGTGTGTGATTGTGAGTTTTTGTGTTTTTGTGTTGTTTTATCGTTGTGGCGTCGATCTGTGAGATCGGTGTCGAGCGACACCAAGCTGATATCAAGCGACACCAAGCTGATGTCGGTCAACACCGATTGTTGACCGGTTCAGTTTATTGTGGTTATTTCTAATTTAATTAATTTAATTTAGTTAATTGGTTTAATATTGATTTAATCATTATTTAATTATTTAATAGTGAAAATAAATAATTAATTAGTGAATAATAATTGTAGAGAATTATTTAAATAATTTTGGAAATTATTTTAAGTGTTAAAAATTATTATTTAATTATGAGAATTATTTAATAATTAAAAAAATATTTTAATAATTATTAATATTGTTTAAATGTCTGGAAAATTGCATAATTGGCCTGTAGACAGGTGATTGTCTCACTAAGTATTTATGAAATACCTATGCATCTCTTTCGTAATGTGAAGCAGATAAAAGAAATGTGTGATTGCGGAATCAAGGCTAAAGAAGGAGATGATAGGATATTGAGTTTATTGTTTTATTTGCTTATGTTGTTAATAAACATGGTATTAGATTAGTAGAGTTTATTTATGTTTTGGAATTATGTTGTTGAACTGAATTGGTCATTTTATTGATTTATTTTATGTTATTCCAAATTGTGTTGGTAATTATGATAGTTGTTGATGATTAATCTATATTATTTATTAAAAAAAAAAAGCTTACTTGTTTCATATAATATTATTGCAAAAATCAGGAGTACGTTAAGGTCATATACGATTGATTTGTCTTTATTTTTTTTGTGGTAAGTGGTAACGATGTAGATTTCGTATCCAAATCCACACTACTTCCCAAACTGTATAGAAAGGGGAATAATTTTGCCATATAATGTTTATAATGGCCAACAAAAACCACAACGATTCATATATGGCAAAACTTGATTTTTAGTATCAGCCCACAAGATAAGTTTACCTACACATTACCTTCAAACAAACTACATACAGAGTCATACACTTTCGGTATTTTTTCATCTATTGTATATGAGTAAATGAATTTTTGTACGATATTGTACTTTCTTATAACAAATGTCTTGTATTTGGTGATTGAAAAAGCAAATTGAAACATCCTTTTTGTCAAATTTAAACATCATTAAAAAAAAAATTAGAGTGTTGACTTAGTTTTTTTTTAATTAAAGACTATTACATATTTCGCTTTTCCAACTTTTTGGAAGTTTTGTTTGTCCTTCATTTTCTGATATTTACATATGTGGTTCATATATCTTTTAGTGATCCATTTAACCCCAAATATATTTTCGTGCCTGATTGGTTATGAATGTAAAAAATTTTCTGTTGTAGAATTTAGGCTGTAGATTTTAGATTGTAGATTTTTTTGCTGTGATTATAGATTTTATTGCTGTAAAATTTTTGGCAATAAATATTATGTTATTAAAAATATATATGTAGCATTGAAACAAAACAAAATAAGATATAGAAAAAAATAAGTTAAAAAGAAATATGAAGAAACAAATAAGGAAATAAGAGAAAGAGAATTCTCAGAGCTATTAATTTATTGCTCTGAAAAAATTGCTTTTAGAGTCAAAATATTTATTTTCTAAAATTATGACTTTGAGTTTTAAAAATAAAATCAGAACTTAGATGGTGATATATTAGTGCTCTAGAAATAAATAGTGCTCTGTGGAGCACTAAAGCACTTACCAATCACCCATCATATATTCATATATATGCTCCTTTTTCGTCTATTAATTCATGGTGATTACTGATTACATAGATAATAGATCGCAGGTTACATATTGGTTGATTTCTTGTGCTAATCACATTTGATTTCCATTTTAACTATGAGACCTGTTTTATGCTATATATCTATCTCATTATTTTATAATTAAAGCTGCATAAATGTAGTCTATAATCCGGATAGGGACACACACCTATGGTTTTCATTCAAGCGGGATGTGAGAAAGTGCCTTAAGTTCGAATATATAGACTAAGGACCGATAATTCACTTTTGTAAAAACAAAATTGCTGCCCATATCTTTGCAGCAACTTTATAGCAGAAGATTTGCCCATCTATATATAAAAGGGTTAAAAATTAATAGACCCTATAACATTAGAGACAAGACAGATTCCAAACTAATTTATTTTCTAAGAAAATAAGATATTTTAATGCTTGAAATTATTGTGGCAGAGGACATATTAACCCGAAAAGACAGGCAAAAAGATTTGCCTAGGCATCATTTTCTTGCTTTCTTCTTCTTTAAATTTATAGGTCCCAGAAGATTTTGGGTACATGTACAAGAGTCTATTGGTTACATTACATCTAGATCCAATTTTTACGACCAGAATATAATTTTTAACTTTTAAATTGAGATGGCAAGCATTAACAACAAAGTTCTTTTACAATCATATTTTTGCCATTTAAATGTTTTAAGTCACTTGACAAATGTTTAAAAAACAAAACAAGAAACAAATCACTGATGAAAGCTTACAGCGGATACAAAATTTGAACTGATATGGTTTTTATCAACAACAACAACAACAACAAAATTTGCTTAACTTTTATAAAGGCGATACCATTTAGAACCATTGTAATTTGTGAACTATATAAGACATTTTAAAACCATGTATTATATAACAAGGGGAAACAAAAATATCTTTCTCGTCAATATAAACCACACCATAGTGGAGACAAATTCAAAATCAAGATGTCCAAAACATCACCTATGATATCTCTTATGCCTATACCGAATTACATCCGACAAAATCACAAAATGCGAATAGAGAAATTAGGCAGCATAACCGAAGCTTCATGAGGAATAAGCGCTTGAATAGTGACACACACAATAAGACTTTTAAAACGAGAGAAATGTTATTATTGGATAAACGAAGAGGAAGAAACTCCAATCTCACGTGCTAGTGAGACAAAACAAGGAGACATGGACAAGATGTGTTCCGAGAAGATCCAAAGCAATCCTCGTGACACTGTTCCTATCTCCTATCTTCATTTCTTTTTCATCTTCTTCTTATTTCATCTTCTTCTTCTTGGGGGACCAAAAACAGTACTTAAACATATATATAAGGTCATTTTTCTTTTGTCCTAATACACTGAGAGAGATATACTAGATTAATTGTATTTGTATCTATGTTTTCGGTATTTGTCGTCAATTCAACCCTCGATATGTTCATATAGAAAAATATATATTTTCTTTTACGTATATGTATGGAATTGTTGATTTGATCATCTTATCTTATACTTGGAAGTAAATAGCATACGTAAGAACAAATATATTAGTCGAGTTATCTCGTTGAACATCAATATATTGTTTTCACGGATTTCCTGAACCCTCAAATCAGAAAATGGCCTTAAGATCATATACGATACTTTGGAATTTTTATGGATTTATTAATCTATGTTATAAGAAAATTCACAATATAAACAGTTATTGATAACAAATTAACAATACAAGAAACCAACTGCATGGACTAGCTAGTAACAAATTTTCTCTAAATTAGTAACATTTCCCTATATGTTTTTTGTTACATAAAAGTTTAGACTCTATTCCGCCACCAAAATAAAAAAATAAAAAAAAATAAAAAATAAATCAAATGTTAGTGATACGCATTTAGAGACGAAATTTTGTTTGTCAGTAAATATTCGTAGCGATATATTTTTCATCACCAATAAACAAAATGTTGTAGTGTGAGTAGTTTAAACGATGTCAAAACATACTGAATTGATAGTTTGTTGAGATTGGACTAGCGGAAGTAATCTTTTTAAAAAGAGATAACCCGTTAATTTGTGAATGTGAAAGAAGAAATAGTTCAATATTGAAAGAGTTTAGTATGTTTAGCATAAATTGGACTCAGATCGACAGATACCAGATCATTAGATCAAACTTTTGACCGGGTCATTGATGGAAAGCTAAACACTTGTTTGATAGATCAATATCATCTACTGACTCGTTTTTTAAATATCCAATTTAGTTTTATAACTAATACATAATAAGGAAAGGCCGGTTATGTGTGCATGTGAGTTGTAAACGAACAAAAAAAAATGATGTATGCCGGATGGAAATTTGGAAGAAAACAAGATGATTGAATTGACAAAAGCATTTTGATGATACATGAGAACTGAAACAGATTCGAATCAAACATTCACGGTCGTGGAATGGTGCGGTATGAGAAGGAAACATCACAGCTAATGAAGTCCCAGTATACACCAATTACAATACTGTCTCAGACCAACATTTCATTTCTTATAGAATTATATCAGACAAAAAGTAACAACTATAAGACTAGCTACACGTCGTCCGAATCATTCAAGTAAATGACTTTTATACAGTAAACAATATACGAATAAACAATCAAAAGATTTTCTTAAATCGGATCTCATTATAAATCAGAACTTTTCTAAAAATTTGTAGCCAATAAATGAATACTATAGTCGCCAAGAATACATCTCATGAAATTTGACCGACGATGAACTCTAGACTACAAGCCTATAAATCTATAATCACTTAATTTAAACATACTTTTCGAAAGAACAACAAACGAAAAAGAGAAAAATCAATTTGAGAAGAAACCAAATGTATGTGTTGTTATAATTATGCTGATAAATCCCGACAAGAAAACATTAGAACTAGCTAGATCATGATTCATCACGTCATTGTACTTGAAAAGTTAATTAGAAAAATATCTTATTTTGCCAAACATGAAATGGGTAATCTTTACTTAAGATGATGGAAGGGTTATGTTGCTTACTAGTCACGTCACACACACTTTACAAACTAAATTTTGGCCGAAAAAGATTTGATTAGATCAGATAATAAGCCAACGAAAACCATTATCTTAATTTATGCCTTTTGTCGGGCGAGAATCAATTCGTTAACTTGTCATAATATTCGACTAAGCAACTGCATATATACAATACACAATTAATATACAATATACAATATACAATATACAATACACTATTGTATGTATATCCGTCCTCAAAAATTTACGTGATTTACGAAATTCAGCATATATAGGTTTATGAATGTGCAACTGTATACACACACACATATATATATATATATATATATATAGGTTTATGAATGTGCAACTGTATAAACACACACACATATATATATATATATGTATAAGTTTTTTATTGATATTGCAAAAATATATAGACCAAGGGAATCGTTTGAAAGAAGATGTGGATAAGATATTAATTAGTTTTGGCATATATTATCTCCTTGACAAAACTACATAATTTTCCTCATTTTCTCCGACTTTTCTTGTAACCCGAGCATCATCTTGTAAGCACATATGGGAAGTCAAGATTCTTACTTCATCATCACGCTCCTCTTTAATAATTTTACCGTTGTAAATTAATACTGTATATTTGGTTTGCCTTAGTGATGTATTGCGTTTTTGGCGCAATCTAACCATCGTTTTCACGTATTTTATCGAGTCTTTTTAGTTTTTTTATCGAGTCTTTACAGGTCTAAATCATTCGAAGGAGAGTTTCAGCGACACGGAGTAACGGAAGGCGAAACCATGCAAAAAGGAGCGGAAATGCCGATTTTACGAAGTCTATT
>OVBJ01003402.1:0-12363 GCA_900406535.1 Noccaea bulbosa
AATACAGGATTTCTTTGACCTTGAGAGAACTGCAAAACTTGACTCAAACAAGTTTATACAGCATGTTGTATAAATGGTAGGCCGCCTAACAATGCAAATATGAAATAAGACTCAACAAACCCTCTCTTGAACTGAACTCGATCCAGAGCTTCAGTTCAAACTGCTCATCCCAAACGCCTCTCTGATCCTCTGAAATGATGCCATCTTCAAAGGTTTTGTCATTATGTCGGCTAGCTGCTCTTCCGTGTTGCAGTGGACCAACTCAACAATGCCTTCTCTGGTCAGCTCCCTTAGAAAGTGATATCGAACCCTTATGTGCTTACACTTCCCGTGCATGACTGCATTCTTAGACAACTTGATCGTGGATGTGTTGTCGCAAAACAGAACCATCTCCTCATCTTGCTCATGTCCAATCTCCTTTAAGATTCTTCTCATCCATATAGCTTGACAAGCACACGTAGCCGCTGCAACATATTCTGCTTCAGTTGATGATAGAGTCACAATCGGCTGCTTCTTTGAGGACCAAGCTACAGCTCCTCCACTCATCAAGAAAACATAACCAGATGTGCTCTTGCAGTCATCTACATATCCTGCATAATCACCGTCGGTGTAGCCTATAAGCTCACTCTCTCCTTCTCGCTTGTACATAATTCCAAAACCCAGAGTTCCCTTCAAGTAACGCAAGATTCTTTTGGCAGTGGCAAAATGTAACTCAGTAGGATTTGCCATGAATCGACTAATGAGACATACCACAAACATCATGTCAGGTCGCGTTGCCGTGAGATACATTAAGCTCCCCACCACCTGTTTGTAAACCGTTGCGTCAACTTTTACACCAGCTTCATCTCGACCGATTTTCTGACCGGGAACTATTGGATTGCAGACTGGATTGAAGTTTTGCATCTCAAACCTCTCAATCAACTCAGCAGCATACTTTCTTTGACATATGAAGATCCCGTCAGTCTTCTGCATCACCTCGATCCCCAAAAAATATCTCATCTTCCCCAAGTCTGTCATATCGAATTCATCTTTCATAGAGCGCTTGAACTCGATCAACAGTTCCTCGTCATTACTAGTGAACAAGAGATCATCAACATAAATGCTCACAATCAAGATTTTACCTCCCTTCCTTTTGATGAACAGAGTTTGTTCACTTGAGCTGCTCACGAATCCTTCTCTGATAAAGTAAGCTTCGATGCGGCTGAATCAAGCTCTTGGTGCTTGTTTCAGGCCATAGAGAGCTTTGTGAAGCTTGTAGACCATGTGTTCCTTCCCTGCTACCTCATAGCCTTAAGGTTGCTCCACAAAGACGTTCTCCTTCAACTCTCCATGTAAGAAAGCAGACTTTACATCCAACTGATAAATTCCCCATCCCTTTTGTGCCACCAATGCAATGATCATTCTAACATTATCCATGCGAGCCACAGGAGCAAAGACCTATGTGTAATCAACCCCATACTCTTGAGCATACCCTTTTACGACCAATCGGGCTTTGAACTTGTCAACATCTCCTAGCTCATTGAGTTTGGTTTTGTAAATCCACTTGACTCCAATTGCTTTTGCTCCGGTAGGAACTGTAGTTAGTGACCATGTCTGGTTCTTTTCGATGGATTGTATCTCTGCATTCATTGCCTCCCTCCATCTTTGAAGTTTTGCTGCTTCACCGAAACTAGTAGGGTCAAAGATAATCATGAGAGCAAAGTTCTCGGGGTCAAACCAGTCGACTCTTGCCATGTTTGCTTCTTCCTCTGTATCAGACAACTCTTGTCCTGAAGTATAGTCAGCAGCCCAGATTGGTGGCTTCCTTGTTCTTCCCACTGTAGTAGCTTCTGCAGTTTGAGCATCGTTAATCGGAGACACATCCTCAGGTTGAGGAATGTCATCATCTTCCTCCACTACTTCCTCAACTTCTTCTGTCTCCTCTCCGTTTTCCATGTATCCATAGTCACCATCCCACTCAAGTTCCACATTTGCATCTCCAGAGTAGCTACCATCCCAACTCCACTTCTTATTCTCCTCAAACAATACATCTCTGCTGATGTGGACCTTTTTCTCTATAGGGTCATACATCTTCCACGCTTTGGACTCACTACTGAAGCCTAACAGGACACACTTGATGCTCTTGTCATCTAACTTGGTTCTCTTAACATCAGGAATGTGAACATACCCGATACAGCCAAAGATTCTGAACTGCTCCACCGAGGGCTTTCTTCCACTCCACGCTTCTTCTGGTGTCATATCTTTGACAATGTGGGTGGGAGACCTGTTGATGACATGATTCACCCACTGTACAGCATCAGGCCAGAAGGATCTTGGCAGTTCTTTCTCCACGAGGACTGCTCTCACCATATTCATGATGGTTCGGTTTTTGCGCTCTGCAATGCCATTCTGTTGCGGAGTATATGCCGTAGTGAACTGCCTTTTGATTCCGTGCTCTCTGCAAAAATCCTTGAACTCACTGGAATTGTACTCTCCACCACTGTCAGTCCTTAGGCACTTGATAAACATTTCAGTTTGTTTCTCCACAAACGTCTTGAACATCTTGAACTGATTGAACGCCTCAGATTTTTCCAGCATAAAGTAAATCCATGTTTTTCTGGAAAAATCATCGATAAAGTTTATCAAGTACCTCTTTTCACTTTGAGATGGTGGACTGATCGGACCACATAGATCAGAGTGAATAAGCTGCAGCTTCTCAGTTGTTCTCCACATGCTCTGCTTTGGAAATGGTACTCGGTGATGTTTTCCTTTAACACACGCTTCACATGAGATTTTCTCATCACCAATCTCAGGTAATCCCACTACCATCTCCTTGCTGTGTAGAGTGTGAAGACCCTTGTAGCTGAGGTGTCCATACCGATGATGCCATAGCTCTGCTTCAGAGATGTCAACCTGCAAACATTTTTCATCCTTCGACTTATCATTTGCTTCTCCCAGCAAGATAAACATCCGGTTGGCACTCATATCAGATTCAGCTATTTTGCCTCTTGAGGGATGAAATATGCTGCAGGTTTTGCGTTCTCCTCTGAATAGCACATCTAAACCCCTCTCTTGCAATTGCCCAACACTTAGCAGATTGTTCTTCAACTCAGGACAAAGTAGACATCACTAACCACATAGTTTATTCCATTAAGCATTATCTTCACTACACCTTTTCCACTCACTACCAGTTTGTGATTGTTCCCGAGTTTGACATTGTGTGTAAAGTTAGTGTCTAAACTCGAAAACATACCTCTTTCCCCGCACATATGGTTTGAGCACCCCGAGTCCACAAACCAGGCATCTGCTCTTCTTGTACCTTGCAGCTCAACATACGCCATTAGCAGAACTTCATCTTTTTCTTCGATTTCTGCAAAGTTTGCTCCATTGGCTGCATTTGGACATTCCCACTGGAAATGACCAAGGTTGTGGCATCTATAGCACTCCACCACCGCCTTGTTGAAGGTACGACCTCTGCCTCTGCCTCGTCCTCTGTAGGATCCCATGCCTCTGCCTCTGACGTTGAGATCTTGATCTTCTTCTTGAAAGCTCACCTTCTTAAACTTCTTCTCGTGAACAGACAAAGAGCTTTGTAGTTCATCGATTGTCATGATTGACGTGTCTTTGGATTCCTCAATTGACACCACCACATATGTGAACTTGTCAGTCAGAGTTCGAAGAATCTTCTCAACAATCTTGGAATCTGGCATATCTTCTCCATTGCTCCTCATTTTGTTTGAGATCGACATTACTCTTGTGAAGTAATCATCAACGTTCTCATCGTTCTTCATCGCAAGGATCTCAAAATCTCTTCTCAAAGTTTGAAGAAGGGATCGCTTCACTCTTTCATTCCCTCCAAACTTTTTCTTCATTGATTCCCAAATGATCTTGGATGTTTTGCGATCCAAGATCTGCTCAAACACCACACGGTCAATTGCTTGGAACAGAAGATGCTTGACCTGATGATCTTTCATCTTAATATCATCCAATTGCTTCTGTTGCGCTGCACTAAACTCGGTTCCCAATGCTGGCTCATTGTAACCTCTCTCCACCAGATTCCATAATCCCTTGGCTCGCAAGAGATTCTCCATCAATTCACTCCAATGATCGTAGTGCCCATCAAATCGAGGAATTTGTATCAATCCTTCAAAGCTAACTTCAGAGAGTTCATCGAGACTCTGTTTTCCAGAACTGGGAAAATTCAGTCCAGTCTTGGCACATCTCCGGTCACTCTTTCTTTGTCGTCGGGTAAGTTGAAAATAATCTTTTATCTTTTTTTTTCTAATTGATCTTTACTATTTTTTTTTTAACAGTTATGACTTAGGATTAGGGCGGGAAAATCTGGTTTACTGTTTTATTTCGGTTTGGTTTATCGGATTTCAGTCTTGACGGTTTTATTGAAAGCGAATCCCAGTAAAAACCATTTTAAGTTGGTTCAGTTTGATACAGTTTTGGTTTGGTTAGGTATTAAATTTTGTTTGGTTTTAGATTAAAAACAATTTTTTTTGCAAATATGAATTTTTTTTTTTTATAAATATTATACGTCTATTTCAGCACATATGAATGTATATTATAAAATATGAGACTAATAAACTTTGGTTTCTTCTGTTTGATCTATCAGTTTCAATCTTTGTTTTCAAAATAGAACCAATCAAAGAATGAACACAATTTGATTCGGTGTCGGTACGAGTATTTTGGTTCTGGTTTTGTTTATATGTCTACCACATAAGAAGTTTATAAGATGATAGACTTTGATCCGAAAATTATATGTTGATGTATTTCATATTTTCTCGGATAACAGAATGGACGGAGGCCAATGGACACCCGGAAGCCGATCCAAGTACGCGGTTTCACGGTCCACCGTTCAAGGGCATGGACAGCGATCTACGTAGCGTTAGATAATGTTGGAATGTGGAACATAAGGTCGGAGAATTGGGCAAGACAGTACTTAGGGCAACAATTCTATCTCCGAGTTTACACTTCCTCTACTTCGTACCGAGACGAGTATCCGCCACCAAAGAACGCTCTTATGTGTGGAAGAGCTAGAGGCCGCCACACCAGGCCGTTCTAGAATGGATATCGGACGCGAAGGTTAAACGGCTTCCTTTTTTGTTTTTAGATTGAATGATTTGAAATGTTTATGTGAAGATAAGAACATGATGTTCAACAAACAAATGATAACTAGAGTAAACATCAAACTCTGGTTAGGTTAATCTTTTGGGACCACAAGGAGAAGGACAGTTTGTCTTATTGTGAATTCAAAAGCTGAGGAGATGTTTGTCCAGAACCCAAAACGCAAACGCATCTAAAGGAGGCTCTTTTGGCGTTTGGCGATATGCTTTAGGTTTGATGCTGTCACCACTATAAAAGAGATGTTGAGGACGAGAGAGAGAGGTAGAGCACACAAATGGATAAGAAGAGAGAAAGCCATTGTTAAAGGCATAAGCTTTTATAGACTCTCTTGTAGAACATAGTAGATACAAAAGAGTGTTCATGAGAGATATGATGAGTGTAACACTTGTATCTATGTTTTCCTTCTAGTGGATTCCGAGCAGAGTCTCGGCTAGACGTAGCGACCCTCGTTAATGGGCGTGAACTGGTTAAACTGTGTGTGTGCTCCCATCTTCTTCTCTCTTTCTCTAAATCTCTCTTTACTCTGTTTCTGCAACTCTCTGTTTGATACATCAAGCTACTTCTATCTTGGTGTGTTGGGGTTTATGCTCACTTAAAGGTCACGTCTTTTAGCCTCTAAATCCTAACATATTGGTATCAGAGCCAGGTTACGTGCTCTATGATTCTCTCAAGCCAAGAATCATGTTGTCGTCAAGAAGAGAAGTGGTTGAGTTTGATGGTCATGCATGGAAGCTGTGCTTTATGCAGGAGAAACTCGTGGCTTATGAGGAGATTCTAAGCATGAGTGAAGCTTTGAGGATAACCTTTAAATAGGCTATATCAATCAAAGACTCTTTAATATTAGTGTATCTCTAATGTATTACCCAATATTTTACTCCAAAATGAACTAATCTTAAAATAGAGTTAGTTTTGCTCCAATGTATTGCCTCATTTTTTATTCCAAAAATAATATTCTAAGGGGTATATTGAAAGTGGGATTTAGAGTGATTTAAAGTGATTTGTATTAAAATGACAAATCTAATGTTATTCAAATTTGAATTCTAAAAGTTTTTTTAAAATCTACTGTTATTGAACTTGTAATTTTAAAATCCACTTTCAAATTTACTGTTATTGAAAATATTTTTAAAAGTAGATTTTAAAAGAAATATTTGATTTTAGAGTGATTTGGTGAGATTTCCTTGTTAAAAATAAGAAACTTCAAATCATATGGTTTTAGATGGAATTTTAGAATGATTAATTAACTAAAAATCACTTGAATTTCTATGATTCACACAAAATTACATAAAAACTCGATAAAAATCAAATCACCTTAAATCACTCCAAATCGCAAGTTCAATACACCCCCTAAAAGATATTCTTTTTAATTTTTTTTTTATTAATTACTAAACTTAACTTTTATATATATATAAATTACAAATTGCCCCATAATTGTTTTTCTTCAAAACTTTGAACAGGGATTTAGTCTCAATCGAATTTTTTCTCTGCTTTTCGCCTTTGATTCACAACACTTTACGTAGTCATCTGTGGCATCTGCTGGAAGACCATATGCTAGCATCCGAAACACAGCCGTCACTTTCTGAAGGGGCGAGCGATAATCCAAGTCTACCCATTGTATCCCTTCGTTGCGTAAAATAGTTGTCATGACTTTTAACTGCATCAAAAATACGAAGGAATAAAGAACGAGACATCCGATACCTTCTCTGAAACATAACATGCATCATATAGACTGGAGTCTCTGAAAAGTAATCGTTGAATAATCTAGAATGAGCGCTTTCTCGATCTCGATGGATGAAAGAACGTCCAGGAACTGAGCCACCACAAACCACTTAATTGACTGGTTTGTTGATTGAGAAGATATTGCATAGTCGCTTTGTTATTAGCGATAGCAAAATCTATCGCTTCTTCTTCATTATCCAAATCATCATTAATTTGATCATTATCCGAAGAATAATAGGAAGAGGAAGAATGACAAAAAAAGACACTTATAATTAAAACTCATTTTGAAACAGAAATGAAATATGAAAAGAAAGTAATATATTTTTTGGATTATAATTGACTAACGTACGTAGAAATGGTATTTATAGCATGTGAGAACATTGAAGTGTGCTTCATTTTACTCGAAATCTTTATCTTTTGACGTTGTTTTCCCATAACATTCATAGTTGGTCTTCGCATGCAGAAACTCATATGATCGCTGCATGGTCAAATTTATTATATCTTGAATGGTCAAAATCATTGGTTTCTGCATGGAACAAAAACTCGTTGGACCCAAGGTGAGTTGGTCTAGTGGTACTTGAGGGGTAATCCCAATATAGTGCCCACAGTTCGACTCTCCCTGGATACCGGGGCATTCACATGATCGCTCTCCGGGCCATCAGGGAAAAAACCTGGTTAAAAAGTTTTATTTAGCAAAAAAAACAAAAACTCGTTGGCTTTGCATGGTTAATTCATTGATTTTTGTTTTGCATGGTCATTTTAATTGGTCTCTGCATGTAAAATTTCACGGTCTTTGCAAATTTAATGGCTTTTGCATGGAAAATTTCATAGTCTTTGCATTGAAAATCTCATAGTCTTTGCATGGTTAAAGTCAAAAAGTCTTTGCATGAAATTTAAGCGACTTTGTAGATGTCTTTGCATGGTCAAACTATATAGGTGTCTTTCTAAGTAAACTTGAGCGTACGAATAAATTTACACGTCTATAAATACTCTTACATGTTCTTACTTCTGTTCACAACAAAATATTTCATAGGTTTTTTCTACTTGATTTAAAATGTCTATTCGTTCTTCAGGCTATATTCAAGATGAAGATAAATTTTTATGTCAAGTGTACATGGAAATTTCTCAGGATCAAATCAAATGTATTTATCAGTCATCCACTCAATTTTGGGCTCGTGTGGAAGAATCTTTTACAAATTGGAGTGAGCGAACAAGCAAATCTTTGTGTTAGGATCTTCAGTAAGAATTATATTATAACTTGGTATCCTGCTTTTTTTACTTTGCAAGTAATAACTAATTTTGTATGGTTACTTACTATTTCTTTCTTAATGGGCTTTGCTATATGCTACATTAATATAGTATGATTCTTGTTACATTGAGATTATCCTTGGTTTATTCTTGACAAGAAAATAAGATTTGGTATAATAAAAGCACATGATTTACAGTATGATACCCAAAAAATTGTTTTGAATAATTTCTATGAAAATATGACAGAGAAAAAAAAAACACATGAAAGCATACTAAACAAGAAAAGAATATAATTCTTAACAAAAAAAAAAATGAAACAAATATAAATAGTTTAAAAAGAACCGCTTCTCACCTAGTCAAGTATAAAAGAAAAACAAAGTTGTAACCATCTAAAAACATTCATCGTCGTTCTCCTTAATCTTTTTAAACAATTCTATCAACAAACAAGAAACTCAAAAGACAGAAAAACCATGTCCAATCAAATTCTTCTTCCTCCAACGACATGGAATACTCGATCAAATGCAAGGCATCTTTTTCCCCGCACGAATCCATGCATATGGTTTATTGCAGCTTTGTACTTCCTCTTCGCCATAGTTCTGATTGCCTTTTGCATCATGACGTTGTTCCTCTATCTTTCCGTCAACCCGAGAGTCCCCCTCTTCGACATCCCTGACGCACAGCTCAACTCCCTCTACCTCAATGGACCGGGAAAGGACATCGACGGTCATCTTAGGTTGGTGGTGAATTTCACCAACCCAAACAAAAAACAAGGTGTGAGGGTTGATAAGGGTTCTCTAGAGCTCTGGTTCTCCTACAAAAAGATAGCCACACAACATGGCTTGCCGTTTACGCAAAGACACGGCGATATCAGGCTAGAACAGATTCAGTTGATCCTGCCTGGAAATCTCATGCTGGAACTCCAAAGACAGAGAATGACCGACGAGATACAATTGGAGATTAGAAGTGTCTATCGAGTGAAAGCTGCTCTTGGCTTCATACAATATCACTATTGGCTGCATGGGAATTGTCAACTTCAGTTTACCAGTCCACCAATCGGCGCATTAGTTTCTCGTAACTGCAGTACAGAAGGAACATTATCCAACGTATAAATTATGGTTTAAGACTATGTGTGTATCTATTACTCTATGAATGTAATATACAAATTTCATTCACTATGTGTGTATCTTAAGCTTTGCATCTATGTGTGTACCTTATAGACTATGTGTGTATCTATTACTCTATGAAATATCAAATAAAACATGAATGTTCTTATCTTTTTTATAAAAAAAATCCAATCTCACTCAATCGATTTCCCTACAAGAAAACCCAACGATCTCTTTTTCTCTTGGAAACTTTGAGCACGACAAAGCATAAGTGTCTAACAAGCATATTTCCCTCTATTTATGTTTCCTATAAACATACTACTTAAATAGAGGCAAATAGTAATCCGTCACTTATATGCTTTGTATCTTAAGGCCTTGCGCTTTGCATCTATGTGTGTATATGTGAAGATGAGAACTTGTTGTTCAAGCAAGTCAAGTAACTCAAGAAAAACTATGATTACGTACTATGGTGAGTTAATGTTGGGTTGAGTTACTTATGCGACCACAAAGAGGAGCCTTTCGGTTTTGTCTTCTTGTGAACTAGGTTTGAGGATGTCTCCTCTATATAACCAAGTTGCAGCCGTGAGAGAGAGAGTAAGCCAGAGAGCGAAGAGCACACAAATGGAAGAAGAAGAGAGAGAGCCATTGTTAAAGGCATAAGCTTTTATAGATCTCTCTTGTAGAACATAGGTAACACTTGTATCTATGATGAGTGTAACACTTGTATCTATGTTCTCCTTCTAGTGGATTCCGAGCTGAGTCTCGGCCAGACGTAGCGACTTTCGTTAATGGGTATTAACATTCAGATGAACAAAGCGTAAACTTGAGCTTGAGAGCTCAAGAATCGAGAAAGATGATGAAAAAGTTTATTATTTGTTTTGTTAGTTGTTACAAAAGTCTTGGATAAGATTATATACACTGAGAACTAAACCAACTCATAATCGGAAACTAATATAACCGAGAACCGGTTTAGTCATATCATCTAATAGGCTCCCCTCAAGTCTTTATCTTCACAGCATCGTCAAGCTCTTCACGTGTAACATCAGTCTGCTGGAGATAAAGGCTTGATAAAGACATCCGTCGAATCAGTTAATAGAAAGGACCTAGATGAAGGGGTTTCGTCAAAATATCAGCTAGCTGGTTTCCAGTGGACACATGAAACATCTTGAGCTTGCCCGCTTTGACTTGATCACGAACAGTATGGCAATCTATCTCAATGCGTTTTGTGTGTTCCATATTGGAAGCAATGTGAATGGCGGATTTGTTATCACATAACAACTTTGCTGGAGAAGTCATTGTGATATGTAAGTCACGTAGTAACTGCTGTAGCCAAATCATCTCACAAGTTGCTAAAGCTAGACTTCGATATTCAGCCTCAGTGCTGCTGCGACTCACAACTGTCTGCTTCTTAGACTTCCAAGAGATGAGAGAAGTACCAAGAGATATATAGAAGCCAGTAATGGAGCGTCTTGTGTCTTTACACGTACCCCAGTCCGCATCCGCAAATCCATTTATAAGCATAGCTCTGTATCAGCAGCATACATCAATCCTTGTCCAGGGTTATTCTTGAGATAACGAAGAACTTTGTGAGCAGCCTGAAGATGAACATCCGTTGGGGCTGAGAGAAACTGGCTCAGTTGATGTACAGCATAAGTAATGTCCGGCCTGGTGATGGTGAGGTAGAGAAGCCACGCAACCAACTCTCTGTAGCTCGTAACATTAGGAAGTAAAGTCCCAGTGTCTTTGCGCAAGTGCAGATTCGGATCCATTGGAACAGAACTGGGTTTACATCCTAACAATCCATCATCCTCCAGCAAATTCAAATCATACTTCCTCTGGCAAATAGAGATACCTGCAGAGGATCGAGCTATCTCTAAGCCAAGGAAGAAACAGGTTGGACTAAGGTCTTTGATCTTGAATTCTGATCTTAATAGCTCCTTCAGAACATGAACTGCCTCCTCGTTGTTGCTGGTTATCATGATGTCATCGACATAAACCAACACAACAACAAAGGAAACCACCGTAACACGTACAAAGAGTGTGTTATCAGCCGGCGACTGAATGTAGTTGGCTCCCATCAAAACAGAAGAGATACGCTTGTACCATTGTCGAGATGCCTGTTTAAGACCATAGAGAGACTTGCGTAATCGACAAACAGGGTTAGGGGGCAAAACCGTTCCTTCAGGAGGTGTATACCCTTGTGGCAAGCGCATATAGATTTCCTCATCGAGATCTCCATGTAGAAATGCATTGGATACATCCATTTGAGTGAGAGACCAACCTGTCGCTGAAGCAATGGCAAGAAGAAATTTCACACTTGTAAATTTGGCAACAGGGGAAAACGTATCAAAGTAGTCGACACCCTCTTCTTGTGTAAATCCTTGAGCCACCAAACGAGCTTTGTACCGCTCTATGCAACCATCTGCCAAGTATTTAATGGTAAAAATCCATTTGTTACCAACCACATTTTTACCCAGAGGCAATGATTCGATATCCCAAGTTCGCAGAGATTCCAGAGCCTGAAGTTCTCCATTGACAGCTTCTGTCCATTTCTCAGAAGCCATGGCTTGTTGAAATATCTTCGGTTCTGTCTCAAGGTTATATGCAAAAATATAGGACTGAAAGGTAGGGGTAAGTTTATCATACGAAAGAAAGTCGGAAATGGGATAAGGAGTGGTATGATGTGGTAAAGGATCATAAGAAGAGAGGGACAAAAGGTTGCAGTGATACTCAGAAAGATAACTAGGAGCCTTAGATGTGCGCTTAGGTCTAGCCATATTTAAAGACTCTACACCTATCTCCTGTGTCCCTAAATCACTAGTTAAAGATGTGGTACTAGGATGCATAGAATCAGATGCATATGATGTGTGAGAATCATGCAATGAATGATCAATGACGGGTTCAGGAAATGATGCAGAAGAATCATCAGGTTCAGGTGGATCGGTGAAAGAAAACGGCATAGTGTCAACAAAATGCAGAGGAGGCGGAAGTGGCAAAATCGTATTAGGAAACATATCAACAGCTTCAGAAACAAATTCATTTTGTTTGAAAGGGAAAACAGTTTCATGAAAAACAACATTTCGAGATATGGAAACAGAATGAGATTCAAGATCTAGAACCTTATCCTTTATAACTGATACACTAAAAATAGAGTCTTTATTTCTACTGCAAGTGTATAGTGATG
>OVBJ01003403.1:0-12362 GCA_900406535.1 Noccaea bulbosa
TCCCCAATTCAATTTTTTCTGAATCTAGGTTTTATCGGGGAAGAAGAGGGGGAGAAGATAAAGTTTTTTTTTTTTCCTTAAGATCAAAACGACGTTGTTTTGTTTGGTTTTGATTAACTGAAATCGAACTGGACAAAACGACGTCGTTTTGTGTCCGTTTCGAGGGTTCCGTTCCAACATGGCGGATTACGTGGCGTCTCAGTCATGCCCGTAAACGCAAACGTGATATTGACTTCGGTCAAAGGTTAATTTGGCCGTCGAGTAAATAGTATGGGTACTTATAGTACCATTACCAATAGTACGGGTACTTAATGGCACACATGAAAAGTACGGGTACTAATTGGGACACCTGAGACGAGTTTGGGTATCAATTGGCCGGTTTCCCGATCCATAATAGATTCATCAGGAAATCAAAGAGTACTTCAAACTTTTGATTCGTTTGGTGGTGACTTCGTTTTGGAATATGTGCCTAAGCTCACCTGGCCTGTTCATGAGTCCAAAAAAATGTGCTTTCAAGAACGCGCCACTATCCACAATTCCTATTTGTGGCCACCCTTAATAAACTCAATATTAGTGTAACAAATCGCGGTTTTCTGAATTTTTGAACCCAAGATCATTAAGGCTTTGTTCTTTTTATTTTATTTTCCCTTTCCCATAGGAAATGTTAATGGATATGTTCTTTTGAATGATTTTTTGTAGACTTAAGCTACTGAAAATCCTTAGATTTTGCACTGAATGATATTCCATAGATGTAACCAATTTTTTTGGCCTATTCATTGCGTATCTTGAATAGTATTATAGTGTGATGATTTGTGTTCCTTTGTTTTTTTTTTTCTGGGGGAATTTGAGGAGGTGTTCTATTGAAGGATGTTATAATTCTATAAATTAATAATGTTAAAATTTTGAAAATTTATTATTTTGTAAAATATTAATTAATTGACAAATATTAATTTATAAAAATAATATTTTCTGTTTAATAATTTTTGAAAATTATTTTCCATATGAAATTAATTATATTAAGAAATTTAGAGGAATATATTTGTTAAAATGACATGTATAAACTTAAAATTATGATTAAAAACCTTAGATTTATAGTATTGGAGTATATATTATTAGCCTATTTAAATATATATATGTAAATTTGATACATATGAATAAAATAAATGTTTATAATAAATTATTGTTAGCCTATTCAAATTTTTTTTGATAATAATCATTTTTTTGAAGGTTGTAAAACATTTAATAATAGAAATATATCTTAGGATGATACAAAGTTTGTTATAGTCTAAAATGTTAGACACGGATATTGCTTAGAGTTCAAATTAAGCCAATCCTTATTGATACAACTAGAAATTTTAGCCGCGCAATACGCGAGATTAAAATTATACTAAATTTTTAAATTTATTAATTTAATTTAACTATAAGTATTTATATTTAATCTTAAAATTTTATTATTAATTTTGAAATATTTTTTCGTATAGTGATTTTAATTTTGAAAATTTTTAAAGTAATATTTTTAACTATCGGCTTTAATTTTGAAATTTTTTAAAGTAATGTTTTTAACTGTCGGCCTTTATTCGCACTATTATCTGATCCTAAATTTTAATAATATATTTTGAATACTATTTTTTGATACATGAACTATCTTTAATCGATCCTTACACATTACAATTATATCATTTACATGTAACGTTTTCACATATTAACAAAATTTTATACACAAATTTGTAAATAAATTTTATGAATATTTAGTTATTATTATTATTATCCTTTGAATCTTGAAACACTAACTTTCATTTATTTACTCGGAAATGTTATTTAAATCTGAGAAAGTGAAAAGGTAAATAAAATGCAGAAATGAAAAGTTATGAAACAATTGAAAAGTTTTTATTTTTCAAGATGTCACATGTCATGCTCACAGCAACCGAAATCGCTGACGTGTCACAACCATGGAGAAAGTTATACTCTTATTATAGTATAGATTTGCGTCCTTTCATGCATTAACTTACCTATTATGGTTCAAACTAAAAATTAATTATATTTTATTATTTTGACTATTTGAATTCTGCATATTAAAATTTTATTGGTTGAATTGTTATGTGATTGATGATAAAATATATTTTATTCTAAAAAATATAAAATTAAATAATTTCTTAATTAGTGTGCAGACACCTACAACACCACTTATTCAAGAAAAGATGGAGTATGTATTCTTACGGGGAAATTTTTAAAATACATCTTTTGATATGTTAATTTTTAAAATTACACCTCTATGGTGACTATTTTCAAAAATAAACTTTTTTATTGAGTAAAAAACTATAAACCCCAAAATATAAACTTCAAATCCTAAAATATAACCTTAAACCCTTAAATCTAAAATCTAAACCCTAAACCCCAAAATCTAAATCCTAATTAAGGATTAGTGAACCCAAACTTATAAATTAAATTTAGAAAAAGTGTAATTTTGAAAATTACTACACTAGAAATGTATTTTTGAAAATTTGCAACTTTTTTTTGCAACTTAAGAGGTGTATTTCTTAAAATTTTTCTATTACTATGAATGAATAAGTGGTGTTCTAAATGTTTCCACACAGTTTAAGAAATCACTACGCGCATACGCGAATGTTTTTCTATTGCTATAGTTTAAAAAATGTGATAAAACAATTATAAATTTGTGATTAATATTTTGGTATAAATGGGAATATTATAAACTCTTACCCAAATAACACTCATATTTTAATTCTAATTTACTTGGCTAAAGACTGATTTTCAAATATATATGTTTGCATCGTACCAAACGTCTCTATGCCCTCAATTTTTTTTGTATATTCACCGCCACATAGAACGGACTATGACCCTCCACCATCGTTCTGTACTGGATCTTTCTCTGTATATTTAGGAAAATTCAGATATTAAATAGTGATTTAAGATGAAAACTAAAGGATAATAGCATTAGAGTAATATAGTGATTTTAACAAATAAATAAAATTTAGAACTGAAACAACTAAAAGAAGAGAAAAAGTTATGCCACATGCTAATCAATACAGTTTAAAGTCTGATTTTTTTTTTTTTTTTATGTTTATCCAATATAGAAAAGCTTAGAAATCTGATTGACTAAGTGAAACTTTAATTATTTCATTAAAAAAATATCAATTAATAAAATATTTTTTAATATTGTTTTACCTAATAAAAAATTGAAAATTAAATTATTTAAAATTATAATATTAATAATCCATTATAATTTTTTTTATAAATATTAGTTAGTTATTTGATAATTATTTTGTTTGTTTTCTATTTATATTATTTTTTTAAAAAATTGTTTTTCTTTCCGATAATTATAATTTTTTTTTTTAATTATTATTTAGCTATTTTACAATTATTTTGACTTTTGTGGATATCCACTGTCTACTGGCATAGATTTGATTTGACTCTCTGCTTGCTCCGAGGAATAACGTATAGCCAGTAACAAATCCACGTGGCGAAAAGTAAGAGTGTTAGAGAAGCTTTTTCTCAATCTGTATTCCGTCAATTATCGTCGTTAAACAGAAGCGGTGCCGTTCGGTCTTCCTGGCGGTGAATGTCCGTCCCCTCTTTAACCTTTTTGTTTCTCCTCCAGTTTTCTCCGAAGCCAAAACAAAGGTAAAGTTACAACGAGAGTGAAGCGAAGAGGAAGTCAAAGAATAAAAGTTCGCATCTTTTCTTCTTTAAAACGATCAAATATATTTGTTTTCTACGCTTTGATTTTTCGTTTTTCTTTTTTAATTTCCTCTAGATTTCTTGAAATCCAAAAAAAAAAAACAACTGATTGAGATTCTTGTGTGATTTTGAAAGGAAGCGATAGGAAAAAAAACAATGTACGGAGTAGATTATCAAGTGACGAAATCAGGCGAACAAGAAGGACATGTGGTTAATAACTCCGACAACATTTTCGGTTCGGCGTTTTCGTCTCCGACAGGAACAATCCAAAACCCTGATTTCAAATTTATCACTTTCGAAAAACCTAATTTCTCCTCCATCATCCCGGTTTGTTCTCTCTTCCGAAACCCTAGTTTCTCCACATTTTATCATTATTTCCTCGTGAAAAAGTTTGAAACTTTAGTTTGGGGTTTTAGAAAGAAGAGTATGGGATGATGATGAGCATCATAGAAGACGGGCCGGGTGGGTCAATCGGGTCGGGTAATAACCCGGTGGAAGATACTGCTATCGAACGACAGCTTCCTCCGGCGAAGAGGAAGCGCCTCCAAAGACACACTGCTCATCAGATTCAAGAATTGGAAGCGTACGTCTTGCCGTTTTTTTTTTTATAAAAAGATATTTAATAACTTATTGTTAATTGATAATTGATTGGTGTTTATTGTAGATTCTTTGAAAAAAATCATCATCTGAATGACGAACAAAAAATGAGATTAAGTCAAGAACTTGGTCTTACGCCTCTACAAATCAAGTTTTGGTTTCAAAATAAACGTACCCAAATTAAGGTAATTTCACTTTTGTTTATTGATTAATTCAACCACTCTTCACGTTTCCTTTATTGTTCAAACATGTTTGGTTTGTTAAACACAATTTTAATTGTTGTTAAATGCTGAGATTAACAGGCACAAGAACACAGAAGAGAGAATGTAATGCTAAAAGCAGAGAACCATACTCTTAAGCCGGAGAATTACAATCTCCGGTCTAATCTACTATGCTCTTCTTGTGATGGCTCCGGTGACAAACTCCGCCTTGAAAACTCCCGCCTCCGGCAAGAGGTATATATATATTTGACATATTTCAAAAGAATTAATCCTAACCGTTGGATGTTCCTCTCCTAATAAATCAAACGGCTATTATCTTCCTGCAGCTTGATCTGTTAAGCAGCATTGCTTCGTTGATTAACTCTCCTCCTCCTCCACAAAACACTTCACGTTACTTCTCGGAGGAAGAAAATGCGACTGCGATGGATCTTGCGGTTTCTTGTGGTCAAGAATTGGCAAAGATGTGTGAGACAAATGAGCCGTTGTGGAATCAGAAGAGATCGGGCAAAGAGAGTGTTTCTCTGACTCTGAACGAGGAAGAGTACAAGAAGATGTTCCAATGGCCTATAACGGATGATGATCATTTTCGCAGAGAAGCTTCAAGAGCTAACGAAGTTGTCCTCATGAACAGCATGACCCTCGTCAACACATTCCTTGATGCTGTAAGAAGAATGTGTTCTTGAATCACAATTTTCTTAAAAAGCTCACAACTTAACGTAAACGTGTTTGAAATTTTCTTGAAGGACAAATGGTCGGAAATGTTCTGTTCAATAGTGTCAAGAGCCAAAACGATTCAGATAATTTCTTCTGGAGTTTCTGGAGCAAGAGGTTCTCTTCTTCTGATGTATGCAGAGTTACAAGGACTATCTCCATTGGTACCAACAAGAGAAGGTTATTTTCTTCGATACGCGGAGCAAAAGGCAGAAGAAAGTAAATGGATGATTGTGGATTTCCCGATCGATAACTTCCACGGTTTGATCAAACCAGCTTCAGCTACTACTGCTACTGATCGATACCGGAGAAAGCCTTCTGGTTGCATCATTCAAGACATACCTAACGGATACTCTCGGATCACGTGGGTAGAGCACGTGGAAGTGGAGGAGAAGCACGTGTTGTCTGAGGTGGCTAGAGAGTATGTGAAGAGCGGTGTGGCCTTTGGCGCTGAACGGTGGTTATCTGTGTTGAAGAGACAGTGTGAGAGGATGGCTAGTCTCATGGCTACAAACATCACCGACCTTGGAGGTATATATCTTGTTCCACAAGTAAACCTAAAAACTTCCACAACAAACAATGTGAATTCGTTTTTTGATTTACTTTCTCTCTGTTTTTTGTCTTTCAGTGATACCTTCTGTAGATGCGAGGAGGAATTTGATGAGGCTGTCTCAGACAATGGTGAAAAGTTTCTGCCTGAACATAAGCAATCCGCGCGGACAAGCATCTTCTGAATCAACAATGGACGCGGCGAGAATCACGACGAGGAAAGTTTGTGGTGGTGTTGTTCTATGTGCCGTATCCAACAAGTTTCTTCCTTATTCTCATCATCAAGTCTTTGATCTCCTCCGCGACGATCATGTTCGCTCTCAGGTAAAAATTAGTAAAACTATAGAATCGAAATTGAAATTTTAATTCAAGACTTTTGAAAAAAAAAATCGAAATTGAGATTTTTTTTCTCGTACCGAAAATGGAGATTTTGTTCAATGGGAATTCACTTCAAGAAGTTGCTTATATCGCTAGTGGATCACATCTCGGAAACTCCATATCTCTTCTTCATATCAATGTTAGTGTTTTTCAAACCTTTTTAAAAAAACCCATCAATCAAAAATTCGATTTTTTAGTGTAACAAATTTGTTTTGTTCTGTTCCTTTTTTTTGTTAATTACAGGTGGCGAACAATTCATCGAATAATGAAGAGGTGGTGCTTCAAGAAACTTGCACTGATAACTCAGGCAGTCTCGTGGTTTACTCCACCGTCGACGTTAAAGCCGTCAAGCTCGCTATGAAGGGCAAGGATCCTTCTAGTATCCCTATTTTGCCACTCGGATTCTCCGTTGTCCCTGTGAATCCACCCGAGGGCATTTTCGTCAATTCGCCGTCGTGCTTGCTCACTGTTGGGATACAGGTCTTAGCAAGCAGCGTAGCCACCGCAAGACTCAGCCTTTCCAACGTCAAAGACCGTATCTTCTCCACCTTGAAACAGATCACCTCCGCCCTCTAAAGCTCCGCCGTGCCCAAACAAGAAATCAGCTGGTAAACGCCGCCGGTAATTAGAAGGTTTAGAGAGTTTTTGTTTTTTGGTAAATAAATAGTGCAGCTAAAACTAATCTGACTTGGTGGATTATTAGCTGATTTTGGTTTTAGATGGTAAATTCGATCCTGTGTGAAGGGCAAATCAGGAATTTAGGATTAAGTTTTTGGGTGGGGGAGTTAAGAACGCACCAAGGCATGCGAAATGCATGATGACATTTTTTGTTGAACCGGGTTGTCCGGTTTGAAAAAACACGTGATTGGTTCGGTTATTGACTTCCAAGTTGGATGAAACCAAAACGTTTGATATATTATGAGGCTATTTTGTTGCAATATAATGCTACTAGGTGGGTTTTCCGCACTTTGTGTGGGTATAACAATTTTAAAATAAATTAATTAATCAAAGATTTTTGGGACAATTTTAAAATTACATTATCTGAACACTAACATACTGACCACCGGGATTAGTGTACCAATTTTCATATATGAACTCAAGTACTGACAATTTTCACTACTACACAATTTTAAATTATAAAATGACATAATTAACCTTATAGCTATGAAAAAAACAGATGATATTCTACGACTGTATCTTCAAATTGACTCCACCGGATCTTCGACGAAATCGGCAGTGGCAACACTGAATTTCCAGAGAAATCTATGGAGGCGGCTCTAGGCTCATCGTTAGGCTCTGATTTAGTGGTCGAATAATCTCAATCCATCTCTGAACTTTGTCTTTGTTAACATCTCCAATCAAGGATTCGATCGGAATAATCTTCGGCCAAGTCTCCTTCGGGATTCGCTTAAATCTCTTATCAATTTCATTTCATCTTCGCGTTTGGTGTTTCTCTGAGTCAAAATCGTAAGCTACTACCACTTTCTCTTGTAATTTCAAATTACGTTTATAATTTTGTTGAAGAACAATATATATTTGATTTTGTTATTGGAAACTTGGCTAGTGTTTGATAGTTAAGTTTTCAATACTGTTGGTGGTACTGCAAGTGCATTCATTGGATTTAACCATGGTATGTATAGTTTCTCTTAACCTTAAATCTCAGCTCAATTGTTGTCTGAAATTTTACATGGTCTTGTGAATTTGTCTTTCAACTCTTAAATTTTGCTATTCTATTCTCTCATTGGTTGTATCTGCATGTAATCGACTTCCACCACCTTCTTATGTGTGCACTTTAAGATTCTTTTGTAGCTTATAGAAAGGATGAGAAGGACTTGGTCATTTAAGATCAATCGTAGTTTTCTTCTAGTTTGTTCCAAGAAAAGGGATGTGCGTGTATTTGATCCCCTATTGTGTGGCTTATGTTCCAGTTCTGTAGCAAGTTGGCATTCTCTTATCAATATGTGTTATCAAGTTATGTATTGGTTATAGACTATAGTTATATCAGTCAGATTTAGAGCTTGCTCAAAAGAGAGTCCTAGTGTCTGTTTGGTTTTTGTTGAAATGCTCTTTTTGTTATGCAAGTTGTATACGCAAGTGGGTTAAAGGACCCATGTGGTTACATTTACTTGTTGGGGTAAGTTATCAACACAGATTCAGATTCCGTTCTAATATTCTCTTCTTTTCACCATGCTTTGTTTGATTTTGCTCCAAGTTATCAATTTTGCATATTTGATGGATCTATTGAATTATTCATTTATGTATCAACTTCAGGCACCTCCTGTTATAGTTCTTTCATCAGCCTGTGCTGGATTAGCAGGTTTGGGCTCTTCTTATACTCTGTTCACTGCTAAGATCCCTTGTGGGTTCCGGGGATGAAACCACGACACAAATGGTGATACGGTCAGCTTAAATCTAAGGAACCAATGCAGTTAGAACCGAAAGAGATCACGCCTGAGCTGTACCATTGATTTGCAGAACAATACTCTGAAAGCGATGGTTCGACCCATGATCGTCGTTGGTCCGATTGAGAATGGATCAACATTAGCCTTGGAAATGATGATGTTTTTATGGTTTTTCAACTGCAAAGGTAGCAAAAATTAGAAAGTTGAGTACTCGTGAACAAGCAGATGGATTTATTAAAGTTTATAAAATATTATAAAAATATATTAAAGAACAACAAATGGAATTGAGTTGGATATCTTGATCACACATCATAGCTACTAAATTAAATATGTGCATAGAGAATAAGTCACAAATAGTTTTTTTGGTCCAAAGGACACCCTAATGTATACCTTATAAAATATAAATAGCTTTGATTGAGAATGTTCATTTGACCAATACACATGATTTTATATGGTTTAAAAAATTTATAAAGAAGATTACAAAACCTTATAAATTTTAGTATAAAAAATCAAACCTTATAAAATTAAACTTGAATTCCTTACCTAAGATTCAATGTCACTTAATCTGGCTGTGCGTAGCCAATGGATCACACTTCATTTGATAAATAGACAATTGCTACAACCTTATGGTATAATGATCATTTATAAGATTTTATTAGAAGGTTTATAAATTGAATTCACAAAAACTTACAAAGGAGATAAAAAGTTAAAAATGTGAAAAAGACCACGTTTGTTAGTTTGCAAGGTTTTGTAAAAGAACTTTACAAATTCTAACAAAACCTTACAAAAGAGATAAAAGGTTAAAAATGTGAAAAGACCACATTTGTTAGTTTGCAAGGTTTTGTAAAAGAACTTTACAAAATCTAACAAAGTCTAACATTTGATAAATAAACAACATTACACATTATATGTAATTATTAAAACTCGTAATAGACCTTTATAAAATATAGAAACCAAATCATCTTTGACAAAAGTAATCATAAGGTTTTGTAAAACCTAATAACTAACGATGTGTCGATGTCTTATAAGAAAATGAAGCATGTAAGATCAACGATGTTTATAGGAACAACATCATGGACTTATTAAGTTTTTGTAAGGTTTTGTAAAGTTCTTCGTAAATTTTGTAAGGTTTTGTAAACTTCTTTATAAATTATTAAGGTTTTGTAAGGTTTTGTAAACTTCTTTATAAATTTTTATCATGAGTTACTATTGAATTTATAGGTTATGTTTCTAAATTGAAATGATAACTGTTTCAACTCTATATAAACAAGATATTAAAAACCGTAAAATGTTTTATTTGTTATACTGAAATTTTGTAAGGTTTTGTAAACTTATTTATAAATTTGGTAAGGTTTTGTAAACTTCTTTATAAATTATTAAGGTTTTGTAAACTTCTTTACAAATGAACAAGGTTTACAATTCTCTTATTCTCCAATTTCTCAACTATTTATATCATTTATAAGGTCTTGTTAGAGATTTTATAAAAAAACCTTATAAAATGAAAAAGGTAAAAATGTGAAAAAAAACCACATTGTTTATTTATAAGGTTTTGTAAAAAACCACACTGTTTTTGTTCCGGTAATCTATACACATACGGTGACCGGTTATGGTTCTGGTAGGTATTAATTCGTTTTTATCATTCTTGAGGACAGTAATCCCCCCTTTCTTGGGGACACTGTGAACAGGAGACACCCAAGTGCTGTCACTGATTGGGTAGATCACCCCAGCATCTAGCAACTTGAGCACCTCCTTCTTCACCACTTCCTTTAGATTAGGGTTCAACCTCCTCTGATGCTCAATGGAATCTTTAGACTCATTGTCTAAATGTATGCGGTGAATGCACAGTTCAGGAGATATGCCTTTGATGTCCTCAAGAGAGTAATCAATTGCTCTCTTGAACTTTCGCAGCTCAACCAGCAGGGTGGTTAACTCATTGGAGGTGAGGTTTTGGTTTACGATCACTGGGTAGGTAGAATTAGGTCCAAGAAAGGCGTACCTTAGCCCTTGGGGTAAAGTCTTTAGGTCCACCTTTGGGGCCTTGAGCTCACTCCAGTCATCCTCAAGTGGCTGCTCAACTGATTTTCCTTCAGCAGCTTCCAACTGATTTACCTCAACTGCTTTGCTCCCTCCTTCTCTGATATCCTCTACAAGTGATTCCTCATTTAGGACCTTGTGCAAGTCGAGAAGCCTGGCATATTCTAATTGCACAGTGTTGAGGTAACTCTTCTCCTCAGGTTCCTTGGTCATGGTGAGCTGGAGTTGATCTTCTGCTGCAAGTTTCTCAAGATACTCGTCTGCCAATTGGTCTAGTGTTTCGACCCAGAAGATCTATCCTTCGATGGTGGGTTTCTTCATGGCATCTTTGATGTCAAACTTTACCCTGAAGTCTTTCCCAAGGTTCAGCTAAATTTTGCCCTTCTTGACATCTATCACTGCCCCAGCTGTTGCCAAAAAGGGTCTTCCCAGGATCAGAGGGTCCTTGGGCTCTTCGTCCATCTCTAGTACTACGAAATATGTTGGTATCTCGACGTTACCTATACGCACGGGTAGATCCTCAAGTATACCAACCGGGAGTCTGATTGACCTGTCCGCTAAGACCAAGGAGATCTTGCAGTCATTGTATTTCTCGAAGCCTAGCTTTTTGGCCACTGTCAAAGGCATTAGCGAGACGCTGCCGCCCAGATCACAAAGACAGCTGTTGAAAGCAAGGGGTCCTAGTGAACAAGGCAGGGTAAAACTTCTCGGATCTCCCAGCTTCTTCTGGACCACTTTCCTCTGGATGATCGCGCTACACTCATGAGACAGAACAACCATTCCTTGCGCTTCTTTTGTCCTTTCCATAACAGCATCTTTCAAGAACTTTTGGTAAGGAGGAATTAGCATAAAGGCATCTAGCAAAGGCATTTTCACTTCGATCTCTTTCAGCTGCTCATCAAACAATGTTTTAAACTTCTCCAATTGCTGCTTCTTGAAGTTAGAAGGGAAGGGGAGTTTCGGTTTGTATGGAGGTGGCACAAAGGTGTTTGCCTTCTCCTTGCTGACTTCTTTCTGGTTTCTCTTCTCAGCTTGAGCTTCTTCCTCAAGTTGCGGCTCTGGAATATCATTTTCAATGGAAATCCCCCCTTCTTGAACAGCAATGCCCTCATTGTGTTGTAATGGTTTGGCTGGTGGTTGGAGTTCTTTGCCGCTTCTGAGCATTATAGCTTTAGCGTACTCCTTCGGGTTTGGGACCGGTTGTCCAGGTAGTGTCCCTTTTGAGCTGCTGCTACTTTGGGATTCCAAATACTTAACCTTGGATCTAAGTTCCTCTATTCTCCTGGTCAGCTCGTGGTGTGAGCTATCAACCTTGTTGTGAATGTCCGCCAGTTTTATGCGCATGTCACTTGCTCCAGTAGCTTGTCCTTGAAGGATCTGTTGCAGCATTTGCTTCATATCAGAGTCTTGACTGGAGCTGCTTCCTGCCTGAGCCTGTGTAGATCCCTGAGGTGGTGCACCAAACGTCTTTGGTGGGTAGCCTTTTTTGTAAAAGACTACCTGTTGCCCGTTTGGCGGTTGTGCTTGCTGAGGAGGGTAGACTTGGTCCTGTGGGTTCTCCACATTAGTTGATCGGTAAGATAGGGTTGGATTGTTTTTGTAATTAATGAAGCCTTTCTGATATCCCCCTTGGTTGGTGATGTAGTTCACCTCCTCAATCTGTGTTTCCTCCTCCTCGTCGATCACATCATCCTCACAAACGAAGTGTACTTGCTTTTGCTGACCAGTGAGAAGCTTATCGAGTTTGTCATTCAGCATTTTGATCTCCTTTTTG
>OVBJ01003404.1:0-12228 GCA_900406535.1 Noccaea bulbosa
TTAAACACACATTTAGAGATCTCACTGAGTGAAACAAACAAAACTTTAAACTTAAACAACCTTTGGCAAACCTCCAACACCTAAAGCTAGATCAAGGACCAAGGTTGAGTGAACCAGTAGGTATCACAGAGACTCTCCGTGATCTTGAAAACCGCTGCAAAAGCTCTGATAACGCGGAGCGCAGATTACTGTCTTTCTCCGCTACTTTGCTATCATCTGGACCTTCACCAAGCTCAAGGTCTGAAGCTTCAACTAAACCAAATGGAAGCACTCTCGTTAAGCGACTAAACCAGAAGAAACCATTCACTCATGGAAACCACATTTGATTACCTAGAGAAGAAAGATGACGACTTCCATAGCTAGAGCAAGCCAAAAACTAACCCCAAAAACTTTGAAATTGATAATTGAAACAAAATCTAACCCTAATTAACTCAGAGATTTAACAATCAAGAGAAGAGTGACGGCTTCTCTCGCAATTCAAGGGTACCTTTGGGCGTTCCGATCAATTAATGAGGGGGCTGATAGTGTAAATCCCGGCGGCCACCGCCTGCGATCCACCTCCACTCCACGAAACTAGATCTCCACTACCTCCCGCCGGCAAAACGATCCCTCGCCAGGGATCGATACCGCAACACGTCCGATCCCTCTCTATCGAAGAGAAATCGTGGAATCAGACAGGAAGTCGTTTCCTTTTTCCTTTTAGCCGTTCTTTTAATTTTTTTTTTTTTAAATAATGAATTAATCAGAGAATGCGACACGTAGCGTCTCTCAACCCCTTCCCAAAATCCCCAGAGCAAAACCACTCACCCTCTCCTTCCCCCAGATCCACCTCCGTCTCGATCCGTCCCTCAACCAAAAGCGCGGCCACCTTAACAACACGCGCCTACTACAGCCCAACGCTGGCGACATAACTCGTGATTTCAATCGCGTCGTACGCGATGCCTTTCTTCAATTCGCTCCAGTTCGGGAGATTCCTGTTCGTGCAGTACCCTAGGCTTGGACTACTCGTCGAGCCGATCTTCCCGATTCTAAACCTCTACAGATCGGTGCCGTACGCGAGCTTGTGGCCTTCTTCGGGCTGTACCTGGGAATGGTGAAGAACACAAAAAGTCGTATGTCATGTTTCCAAAAAAGTCCCGTCACGTTTCGGTTTTCGAAAACGGACGTTTCCAACACGATTCCAAATAGACAATTTCCGGAAACGCGTTTCCGTCGCGTTTCCGGTTCCGAAACGTTTTGAAACGTGAAACGCCTCCAAATTAGCGTTTCCGTGCAACGTAGAGTTTTCCGCCACGTCAGCACGGGAGAGATGGCCACGTCGCACTTTCTTTGCTTTACGGCCTGGCACGTGTCCTGCTAAAAAAAAAAAAATTACCCATCGCTCCCTTTCCCGTTCTGTTTAGTCGCTAGCCCTCATTACATCGCGACGCCGTCTCCGGCGCCACCCTGCTTTCTCCTCCGCCACCCTGCACCTCCTCAATCAATTCCATCACTCGCCCACTCTTCCACTCCGTCTGGGTTTCTGGTTTCTACTCTCCTCTCCGTTTACATAAACCCTAATTTCACCACTCAGCTTCACCATACAGTGTAATCAAATTCGGAATCAATTTCAGCCCCATTCCGATGTCACCGTTTTGATTTATACGCCGTCCCCGCCGACTCTCTCCTCTCTCCTCTCTCCTCCGCAATTTCAATTTCTCCTTCACATTCACTCTTCGCCCACTGTTCCACTCCGTATGGTTCGTTGTCTGTGTTCCTAGCTGATGATGAATTATCTGACTCGCTCGACATTCTAACTTTCATGTCCACCATGCTGTTTTATGTCGTCCCTCCTCTTTTGCAGAACAAATGGTGACACGCCTCTCCTCTGTCTCATGTGAAAACGTACATGCTACCTTCCACAGTAGGCGGCAGAGTTTTTTTTTTTTTTTTTTTTTTTTTTTAANAGGGTTCGGGCTTTGGGCCAGTAGGCGGCAGAGTTTCGCTGCTCATAGTGTTATACAGGTCTCCCACTCTCCTGCCATCCCTCACATGTCCTCAATTACAACCTTTTCTTCATCCTCCCTCCTAAGAATTGAATTGTGTCTTCTCTTTATATTTGTGTGTTTTTTGGTTTCAATCATAATAACCGTCCCTTCGTTCTGACATGATTAGTCTCCACATACCTTTTATTTTATAGACATCATGATTTAACCATTTCAAATTACGTTTGCCTTATTGTCGTTTACCACTTTGATTCTGGTACATTATGGTAGAGACAACGAGTACATTATGGTAGGAGTTTTTGCTAACATGTCATTTGTTCTTTGGTATATTATGTTGAATAAAGATCATGGATTCCCAAGAAACAACTCTTTTCCGAGATTCGTTACAACTGGTAAAAATAACTATTAGTCTGCTAACTTCTAAGGAGGCAATCCATAGAAAAGGAATATGCAGTTGTTAGAAGTTTGAAACGGGTCTTACAGATATTTAGACCCTTTTTGTTTCTCTTTATATGATCATCTTGCTGCTCCTGCGGGTTCTAACTATTAATTTTTTAATGATTCCAGGGTGGTGTAGAAGGCAAAAGACATATTCATAAAGTCATCGACATATTTGCATCCATGCAGGTATTATTTGTTAATCTAAACCTTAGTATACAGACTGTATAGCTTTTATCTTATGGGTTTTCACTTAAGGTAAAAGGTCTAAACTTTATTTATTAATCAACTTACAGAACTTAAGAGAGGCAAATTTCACCTATCGCAGTAGTTTTCCGTCAACCGGATGAAAAGAAGAGAGAGGCAGCACTCTCATTTTTATTAAAGCAAATCCTATATGTAAATCTTAAGTTTGTATGCTACTTAGAAAGAAGGAAGAAATATAAATGAAAGATGCTTCGTAGGAGAGGCTTAAGGTGGAGTTCACAAATGTGCAGAAGATGACGAAATTCAAATATAAAATGGTACAATCTCTAGATCTAGCTCAGGCTTTCAATTTCGATGACTAGACGGATTTGGTTATATGTTGATTCTGCATGCGTGACTGATCAATTTTTTTTTTTGCTTAATAGTTTATTACTTTAGTATCTATAGACTAAAATAAGTTTAGTTTCAGGTTTGTGATTGGAACGAAAATTGATTCAATATTCTTTTACAAGATCATCTTCATGAACCAAGGACTTTATGCCAGCTCCACTGTCTTTAGCTTCTGATTGTAAAAACTAAACTCTGTTAAGCGTAATATAGTTTAGTATTGTATATATGTTTCTGGTTAGGTGATTGGGCTTGTGAAACAATTATCAGGGCCAGCGTTTGTTCAAGGTTTGGACATATGCAAGGATATGGATAGAGTTTACACCAGCATGGATGTTTGTCCTCAGCACGAGTAATTAAATTCTTACAAACATTTTTCTCTGTACAGCTATAACAAAAGCTTATCTGTCTAACTGTTTTATCATTCTCCTATATATTGTCTGCTATAAACCAGCTTGCTCTGGGAAACACCGACGGGAAGGGAGCATCTGCTGTTTTACGGAAGGCTTAAGAATCTCAAAGGCTCTTTTCTTAAACAAGTATGTTATCAAATCTTTCTTCCCTTCTGTATCAAAGCGTAGATGAACAGTTAATGGATATTAGGCACTAGAAGAGTCTCTTAAGAGTGTGAATCAATTTATAGAGGAGTTGTTGATGAACCTATAGGAAAATAAAGAGGAGGTCTGAAAAGGCATGGGTCTCTTAAGCAATTTCACTTATCGGGAGTCCTAAGGTATGCATTTGGCTTACTGATTTGGATTTCGTTTACCAGTTATAAAGGTTGTTGGTTTTGAAGATTTAATAAATCCATTTTTTTCTGTTTAGCCTTTAAAAAGGTGGTCTATATGGATGAGCTGAGCACAGGACTAGATCCAGCTTCAAGTATGAATTAACATGTGAACAGTCATCAAAAGCTAAAAAACACACTGCAATAATCCTCACTACTCATTCAATGGAATATGCAAAGTTTCTCTGTGACCAATTGGGGATGTATGTAGATGGAAGGTTACAATGCATTGGGAATCCAAAAGAGCTAAGAGGGGGGTGGGGGGGGGGGGGGGGGGGNATGTATTAACGATGACAACATGATCAGAACATGAGGAGGATGTGGAGAGGTTAGTTCAACATGTCTCTCCAAACGCTAAAAAGACATATCACATTGCATGGACAGAAATTTGAGATTCGAAAGGAGGAAGTTCGAATCTCAAAGGTGTTTCAGGCGGTGGAGAAAGCAAAGAGCAGTTTGAAAGTGTTTGCTTGGGGATTTGCAGACACAACTCTTGAAGATGTTTTCATTAAAGTTCCGCTGTGCCCTGGATTTTTAATGCGTTTTTTCTCGAGTACGTCTTCTTATGATAATTATTTTTTCTCTGTTTAACGTTTATATATGCTAGGTGAGCGCGAGTTTATGTTTGCAGTGTTTAGTTTTAAAATAGCCACACGGTTTGTAATATGACTCTTGATATATTTATTAGCTTTCTAAACGGTATGTAGAAGTTGTTTTATGGAACTATGATATGTAGTTTTACTTTTGAACCGGAACTATGATAGATGATATAATATATGGTATTTCTTGAGCTTTGATTTTCTTTGTAAAAAAAATAAATTATTTTTTAAGGCTTCAAATTCATGAATTTTTCTTTACCTATGGATATCCAATTTGTTCATGCTGCCTCACTTTTCTTAAATCTTTTCCTCACTTTTCTGAATACTGTATAATCACATACACTATGTTTTGTTCTGATGATCTTATTACACTTCTAATTCGAGTGATGTTTAGTTACTTGAGTTTTAAAAATTACGAACAACTTCACACAACATTTTGATCTTATCTACCTTCTGAGTTTATTTATGAAAGACATGTATCCCGAAAAATTATATGAGTTAATTTTATAACAGTATAACACATATTTTTACAACCAATGCAATCAATGTTAAAGATTGAGTCGATGATTAAATATTGATAATATCATAATGTTATATTGCAAGGTGTAAATTACTAATAAAAAGCACATCTTAGAGTTGCTTGGCATTTTAACTTTGAAAATTTTGAAGGCTGTATACTTTAAATATAGTCGTTTTACGTTTTTTTGTTTATATTTCAAACACCAACAAATAACTTTTTTTTTTTTTTAAGTCAGAGTTTTTTATAAAAGTAAAAGTCTCTTACAATTTTTTTTTTTTCAAAATAAAAGCCTAAAGTTAAAAGGTGTAAAAGTCTTTACTATTCAATATGTTACAAACAATCACGTATCATTAGGAACAATTATGTAGCATTATGAACGGTTAGGTCTGTTCATATGAATTACCATATGAATTACCATATAAGTGTTTGACTTATGCACATCTAAAATAGTCGAGATAAAGAGAAGTTTTTCAGATTTCATACAACACGATTTGTGTTCCACTTTTATGTTCCTTTTTTATTGTATCTCTTTTGCATATAGATCATGTATCAACATTATCACATTAATAAAAGAAAGCGGAAGATGTTATTAAAAAAAAAAGTGAAATCTTTCAGATTTCATACAATATTTTATTTTCTCTTCCAATTCTATTTTACAAGAAGCAATGGCTTCTAAATTGATAAAAGACCATAAAACTAATAATCAATTAGGAGGGAATGAAGCTAAAAGACAAGAATATCATCTTTTGGTGGCAAATGACTTGTGTTTGTAACTCTTAAACACACAAAACTCTTGGTCTATGTGAAATTTAGTGTATCTCATAGGCAATTGCAACATCAAAGAATTGAGATATATGCTGGAACAAAGTTGTTGCTGACCGTGTGTCTTTCATTTTCCTAAATAACTCAAACTTTAAGATAAATGATTTATTAACTAAACAGGCCATAGTCTCACTTATCTGATACTCAAAGCCATTTATACAGTTATGTCAGATCTATGTCTCATGTTGGAGTTGTGACCTAGAAGGTACAAAAGAGAGGACGGTGGTGGGAAAAAAAAACTCGAGAAACTAAATAAAACACTGCGTTGGAGAAACTACCTTAAAAAAAACAAATTTTACAAAAATAAAACAACAAATTACTTGAAAAACTAAGAGCAAACGCATCAAAGAACTTATCAAAAGTTCTAAAAAAATATTTTTTTATTTTTATTTTTTAAAGTTTTCGTGAAAAAAAAAAAAAAAAAAAAATTCGACGAATCACGTTTCGCCACGTGTCGAGCTCGGTTCAGACTCGAGCTCCAAACTTCTTTATGCAGAGACGATTTTCCGCACAGTCTCTGCCACATCATTATTTTTATTTATTTTTCTTTCTGATTTGCCTAAAGAACCGTGCCCGAATCCTTTGATGCGGTTGCTCTAAAGAAACATTGCGTCGGAGAGACTACCATATTATTATTATTATTTAAACTAGCTTTACAAACATGAAAAAACAAATTAAAGTATATATGTGAGTAGTTATACTTTTAATGTATTAGAAATTAACGTTAAACCTAAACATCAATTACACAATCCCCGACATATGATAGATTCACCCAAATATATTCAGTGCCAAACGGAACTGCTACTAATCATGTTTACGATTTGGAGAACTAAGTAACTTCAAAAATGCACTTTCAACACTAACTCGCGCGTAGCGCGGGGTCTATCCTAGTCTATATAATTGATTTTTACATTAAAATATATAAATACCACTTATTTGTAAAAGAATTCTCTAGAACATAAATAGTACATATACTTTTAAGAAACCTACGCTTTTGCCATCTAGTCCAGTACTGTTAAATTTATTCAAGCAACTCTGGTATTTCTAATTAATGAGATATTAAGTCTACTAGAATCTCTCGAAATTAATTACGATTAACTGCATGCTCATGAATTTAAACTTTGTTTAGCGCCCATACATTTTCAACGTGGGATTACTATTATACATTCATTGAGCAATGAGTGGAGTATGAAACTTTTTAAACCTATAGCCGTTGAAGTTTCTTGTACAAACTCACTCAAAAAGAAATCAGTTTTCATCCATATACAGTTACATATTCCTTCTTCAATTAACCAGTGAGTCATGTCTCCAAACTTTCTCATCTAATATTCTCTCCCTTGCCTTGTTTGCCTGCAAAATTCCAAAAAAAATTAAGTAGAAACACATATTAGCTTAATGTCTCGAAAATGGAACAAAGAATTAGAAACAAAAATAACAAAGCTCTTTATGCGGTTTTGATCACCTCTTTGTTCCAATTGGTGAATCCAATAACAAGAAAGAGGATTGAGGTTTGTAATGTTGATCCTGAGACTAAACCAGCCCAAAGTCCTTTCCCATTGAAGTGAAGATGAAAACACAATAGAAGTCCAACGGGAATACCAACGATGTAATAAGACGTTATGTTCACATAAGCTCCAATTTTTTGCCACCCTGTTCCTCTCACAATCCCTAAACACAATGCAACATTCGGTTAAGGAAAAAAAAAAAAAAACACAGTATCTAAACCGGAGAGGATGGTTAAGAAAGGCTAACCGGAGAGGACGGTCAAGAAGCTGTCCATGAGGATTGAAATGCAAAGAATGGGCGTGATCTCGGTCACATAGCGAGTTACTTCCTCCACATTGCTATAAGCAAGAGGCCATACATTGCGAGACAAGAAGAGAGTAGAGCTCACAATGACCGACTCAACAGCTGCAATAATAATTGCAGCTGAAGCAGAAGCACGAGCCCCACGCGGATTCCCAGCTCCTAGCTCATTTGCCACATTGGTACTAAACCAATATCGAAAAATATAAACATATAGTCTCTTTATAAATAAAAAAATGTGTGAAATTGGGATTTTAGAGTATTAAAGTAAAATCAAACCTTGCTGCATCACCGATTCCATTTACTAGATTGTAGTGCAAAGACGAGGTTGTGAGGCTGTTCAAATCCAAAAAAACCAAGGCTTAGAAAATAAGAGCAAATAAAACTATGTATAAAAGATTATATTTATTTTTGTGGTCAGATGCATTACCAAATCGAAATAACCGAAGTTTCGAGCTTTGAGTTTGGTAGAAGGCCAGACAGCAGAGTAACCACCTCAAAAGCAAACCACTCAAGGCTATTGAATGAAGGAAGAAAAATAACAATAACAATAACAAAAAAAAAAAGTGTTAAATGAGTAGTGAAGAAAAAATAAAAGATCCATTAGGATATTCTTTTTATTACCAAAGATCTCAAACCGAGACATAACTTGGTTGATCTAATGAAATTTAAAGTTTTACAAACTTACCAACACATCATCGCAGAAGGAACCGCAAATTGAAAGAAGATCTTCGTGTGAACAAACACATCCTTTGACATATAAATCTGCGTTTTCAAGCACGCTCGAGAGCGTTTCATGTAAACCCAAAGAAAAACCGCGTTGAGCCAGTAAGAGATACCGATGGACACAGCCGCTCCTTTGACTCCAAACTCGAATTTATTAACCATTAGCCAACATAGAGGAACATGGAAAGCGAGAGCAGCTAGAGAGCTCAAAACCATTGGATAGATCAAGCTTTGTGACTGAAAATACCGAACCAGCGACTCAAGAACAGAGTAACCAAACAGTGCCGGTATGAGCCAGAGGCAGTAAACAGCTGCTAACTCTGCGACTTGAGGATCTTGATGAAGCAGAGTCAAGATCTGGTTCATGAACATCCAGAGAATCGAAATCGGGAAAGAGATAATCAAGAGATAAACCATGGAAGTGAAAGTGTATGATCCAAGCTTGTGATATTGTTCTGCTCCAAATGCTTGACCACATAGTGTTTCTAATGCACCTGAAAGTCCAAACTGTTGTATACAACATGAGTATACCAACCATATATTATTTAAAAAAATGTTTAGAAAAATCACCCAAAAAAAATAAAAATAAAATTGCTTACGAGAACACCAAAACCGGTGACGTTAGCAAAGGAGCTTCCAAGAGCGATTCCGGCTAGAGAGAGTTCGCTGTGGTGACCGACGATCATCGTAGAAGTTGCTTGAAGAAGAAACTGAGACATGTTCACGGCGATCATTGGAACAGCCATTGAAGAAACTTTCTTCATCTTCTCCCATCTTATCTTCTCTTTCTCTTCTTCTTTGGTCTTCACCAGTAATGGAGCTTCGAGACTCTTCATCTTTCGTTCTTGCTAGAAAATATTGCAAGTTGGCCCAAAATTATTATCTTTAGCCTTTAGGCTTTGGATAATTGTGACATCTTGAAATACGCGAACCGGAAAAGATAGACACGTTGCAAAAATAAAGTTATTTACGTCTAAAACCAAAACCGTGTTTCCGACTTTATTGTCTCTCATTCATTGATAAAAAGTAACTTCGGTCTAGAAGATCAAATAAAGCACGTGTTGGAAGACCTCGCATCCTTACGTGTTCAGTTTATATGTAGTTAACATGCACATCCATATGTGAAAATTTTCGTATGCACACATGCACACCCTTTTTTGGTAAAAAACTAAAAAAACCCTTAAACAAAACTTCTCTATTTTTGGTAAAAGAACAAAACTTCTCTAACTTGGTTATAAAATTATGATACAAATGGAGCTTGCTGAGAGGCCAAATGAATCTATTAACAATTTAACAACCCATGACACAAGGGTCAATGCTTAGAGATCCACACCCCCGCATTCCATATCTCGATGTTAATTAAGTATTAATTATACATGCAGGACCACTTTAAATACTCCAGTTTTATTTCTGTGCAGTGTGCACGATCGTCAAGTTGATTGTTCAAATCAGTCAGATGTATAATTTAATGCGAAGATAAGGAAAACTGATCCATTCTCAATTTCTCACGATATAACTGGAAACTTTAATTGGACAAGGAGGATCGCTCAACACAATAAGGAAATATTTATAGTTTTTTAGTTCCTGCGTCTTTAACCACACAAGAAAACTATAAAAAACACTACAAGAATAATTGATCATTGTTACAATTATTTTCGTCACGATGTATTTCATAACAAATTTGTAGAAAAATGGTAACAATAATGGGTTCTGACAGACTGACATCGTGTTCGTAGTGGCAGAAGTAATAAATACAGAGCTTTATATATATATATATACCTGATTTTCTATTTTCCTAGTTAAAAAAAAAAAAAACTCTAATAAAATACACAACTTCACAGTTAGAATAACTTATAAAACGAAAACACACACCATATAAGATTGTTTTCTAATCATAAGCTATTTGGGAAAAAATTGTACCGTATTGTGTTCGGATTCTTCGTCGATCGGTATAATACAAACATTTATGGACAACAAGAGGCCACGTAGAGAGAATAAAGGTCAGCACCAATAAACACGTTAAACCCTATTAACGTTGGGTTAAAAATAATTAGGACAATTCAAAATTGGGATTTTGTTTGTTCAGAAAAGTAGCTGAGATTTGTAACGAAATATAGATTCGTTTATCTGAATATTATATCATATATGTAATTCACCCATAAATCATACACTAGTCACTAAATTACAATAAGAGTGACTTTAGCACTTTCATGTTACAGAAAAAGGGACTTTCGGGATGTGGTATATACTTTGGCTTTACATTTACCATCTCTTTTTTACTACTATATCTCTCCCCAAAAACTCATTTTCAAACTCTAATTCCGCCAGCGGAGGAGTAGCCACCGGAGCCACCGCGTTTGCTTTCGTCCCCTATTTTCCTTTATTCCATATCAGCTCTTTCCCTTGAACTCCATATGTTCACTACAGATTTTATCCTGCCCATACAAATTTACAGTTTCTCATGTGTGGTTGTTTTCAAACTGCTTCCATTTTCCGCTTCGAATTATTAATGGATATTGGGGCCTACCTTTGTATTTTCGAAAGCATGTTCGTTCAATTATTCACCCAACTGTCAGACGAAAACATTGAATTCGCGTAAATCACCTAACGAATAGTTTGTTCGAAGCCAAGAAAGAAAAAAATGATAGTTAACATCTGCGTCACTGCTCTCAACGACTTTAATTTCGTTAGCCAAGTGGATTTGATGGCTCCATTGTTGGAACTCATTTTTGATATGTCAAAATGAAGTTTGTTTGAATGAGAAATTGATATTCTAATGGATTGCTTGTCAAGCATAAAATATAACATTTATAAAATATCATATATTGGAAATTTAAGATTAAATCCTCTTGTATATAAAGTGAAAATTTTATAACAAAGTTTAAAAACTTGTGTACCATTTGGTGTATTAGAGAAAGAAGATAACTGAGCTAAACTTATGTTTCGGACCTTGGAAATTGACAGTTGGACCAAGGTTCATAAAGATTATTCTTTTTGACCATAAACTCTTTTGTTGAATTTTGTTATTGATTAAGTGAACAAAAATATCTTCTCGAACTGAATTTTGTAACCACAAAATTAATCACCATTAATTTTGTAATATCAAATTCAATTGTGTCATTATGATGAAAGTTTGACTCTCATCATCTCTCCTCTTTACGTTGAAGCATGGGCTATATAAACAAGTCATGTCTTAGCTTTGTAACATCCGTAAACCAAAGAATCGTGATTTTTCTTTGGTGTCGATCGATACCAGGGGTAGTGTCGATCGACACCAGTCCAAAATCCGATTTTCGGTTTGTTTTGAGTTGTCCGGTTATGCGACTGGTTTGGGNTCATGTCTTAGCTTTGTAACATCCGTAAACCAAAGAATCGTGATTTTTCTTTGGTGTCGATCGATACCAGGGGTAGTGTCGATCGACACCAGTCCAAAATCCGATTTTCGGTTTGTTTTGAGTTGTCCGGTTATGCGACTGGTTTGGGTGGAAACCCTTTTCCTGCAAACAAGGCAGCCGCTTTTTGGAGCTGATATTTCGAGGCAGAGAGTTCTAAGTGGCGATTTTGGGAGTTTGAGGAGAATTGTGGAGTTCTGGGTCGATCTGGTTGCTGTTCTTCATTGTTCATCTTCTTTTCTTTCCCTCAATCCAAAATCAAGGTGAGTGCGTGACTGTAGGCCCGTAATTATAGATGGGAAATTTTCTGAATGGATTGATTGATGAATCTGGGTTTGTTCATGAGTTTTTCGTGTTGTTTATATGCTAATGGATGAGTTGAATCGTTTGTATGGTGTTTATGGTTGATTTTATGTGTTTTTGGTGTGAATTGTCACATTGGGGATCGACCTGTGGTGTCGATCGACACCAAGTGGTCAGGTGTCGACCGACACCAAGCTGGTGTCGGTCGACACTGTCCGGTTTACGGTCGGTTAACTTAATTCAATTGGAATTGCAA
>OVBJ01003405.1:0-12357 GCA_900406535.1 Noccaea bulbosa
TTCATTGTTTGGACCAGTTGGGACTTTTCTCTTCGCTTCAGTATCCGCTATGAAAAATGATGGAGTAGGTGGAGATGTTTCATTGTTTGGACCAGTTGGAACTTTTCTCTTCGCTTCAGTATCCGCTATGAAAAAGGATGGACTAGGTGGAGATGTTTCATTGTTTGGACCAGTTGGGACTTTTCTCTTCGCTTCAATATCCGCTATGAAAAAGGATGGACTAGGTGGAGATGTTTCATTGTTTGGACCAGTTGGAACTTTTCTCTTCGCTTCAATATCCGCTATGAAAAATGATGGACTAGGTGGAGATGTTTCATTGTTTGGACCAGTTGGAACTTTTCTAGCCACATTAACATCAGAAGCAAAGAAAGATAATGTAAGAAAAAAGAATTGAAGCACTATAACTCCAGAGAAGCTCTTCATATTATTTCTTAAACTTTTTTTGTGGTATGATATTTTTTGTTTAACTTCTCTTTGTTGCTTTTGATGTTAAAGAATTAAAATGTGATGTATTTTAGTTGCATGAAGAGAACTATTTTATAAAGGTTTTGAAAATGAATATACATACTTCATATATACTATTTATGGTACATAATAAGACTATCCGAGAATAATATCATTTTTTGAAGTTAGATATCTCACGGATAAAGTCTAATAATACTAAATGAAATAAAATCTTTTGAATAGGAAGACATATATTTTTGCATTTTCAGAAGCCTTTTAAATATTGAAATTCATTACCCAAATTGGTCAAATACATAATATTTGTTTAAGAAGAAATAAATCTTTTTCTTTAAATTGAATCTTAATCTAAATTCTAAAATGAACATATATGATACAATATGTAGAATAGTCTATATTTTATACCAAATTTTATTATAAAAAAACAGTATATTTTATACCAAAAATAAAAGTATAATATTTTCCCAAATATTTTTTTTTTTAAATTCAAATTTTTAAATCGTCAATACAAAATAATATTTTGTTCAACATAGACACTCGAGATCACAATTCATATTAGGGATGGATAAAATCTTCTATATCCAAATCCAACCAGTTCATAGAAGAATGATATTTTGCTGAGTTATAATTTGAGTAATTGCATCTGAATATTATGATACACAGATTAATTCCGAATCAGCAGCGTTCATATGTAGTTTTAACAAAAATTTGGAATTCCTCACAGTGAATTTTTTCGACAAGTAACGACCGGAATTAGACTCTAGTAGAAAACAAATATGATTTTTTGTTTGTCATCATTAGAAAACATTTCAATTAGTTTGGAAAACAAAAAATAAAATGTCCAAAATCATAAACATTAGTTATAATTTTTTCTGTGTACAATATACAAATAGATACAGAGGACTACTGTAAAGAACATCTTTTTGAAATGCTTGAGCTCTAAGAGGTACTTGTAATCATTTTAGTTTCAAGTTTTCAACCAAGAAGAAATAAACTCCACAAAAATGGTAACAAAACAAATTACCTATCATTTCTCATTAGGTTAAAGGTGGAGGTCGACTTGCGATGATATTAAGTTGTAACAAAATAGTTTATGATGAGAATAGTTTCAAAGAAACTCAATCCAAGCAAATTGGAAGCCTAAACATCTCCAAACATGGGAGTGACATGTGAACTTGTTGGTGTAAAGATGTTCAATACCTTCCACATTCTCCATCTTCAAGCTCCTCTTCCTTTTCCGCACCCTTTATTTGCACACTCTCTTCCTCTTTTCTACGCCGCTTTTCCCTGCCTTCATCCTCTGCTTCGGGCACCAAACCTCGCTGCAGTTGCACAACACCCTTAAGATTTCATAGCTTGGTATAAACCATATGAAGCAGCTAAACAAGATATATCAAATGGTTTTGGACCTAACTCCAGACTGATTTTCAGTAGAAGCACTTATACAACTACTTACTGATTCCAAATACTTAGTTGTCATGAAGAGAGATACTGAATAATATACCACAGTATACCTCTATGGAATTTCTAGACTGTCCTATTTCTTTGTACGTATCTTCCTTGAGAATATGGTGATAAAGTGAACAAGATGTACCTGTTCTCTTGATTTCTTATGGCCACCACCAGCTTTGTGAAGTTCTTTGTAATGGTCTGTTTCATTTTCCCTCAAACTATTATGTCTTTCTCTATGTCTATTATGGCCATCTCTTCCTGATCTTCTACGTTCTTTTCCATGGGGATCAGCCATATCATGGTTGTGATTATCAGCTGCACTTCTCTTATGATGATCTTCACTGTCTCTTTCTCGCACTCTATCCTTCTCTCTCCCGTATTTATCCTTCCCCTTGTCATGTTCCTCTCTCACATTTTCGGGTACCTGTAGTAATATAACATTCTGTGAGCTTCCGGACATGCCATCAGTACGTAATAGTTGAAACTGAATCATCTATCCAAAAGTTGAAGTATGTTAGATAGCAGCTAAGACAGACGGAGACTCTCAATTCGGTGAAGTTCGTTTTACAGTCTGAAATTACTGCAATAGATTAACATGCTAAACAAAGTATTATGAAAACTGAAAGTTCCATCAAAACTAGAAAATGCTTAACTCAAACATACTTTTGCATATACACAAATCCACCTTTACCTTCTTGTTCTGTTTGATCCTTTTTGCTTGCTCTTTGAGGTGTGACACATAATCCTCAAATGTCTGCTTCCTCAAGCTCTCATCTCCTATATAACTACATATGCAGAGGCAATAAATAACAGAATGATTAGATTTCAAATATCCGATCAACAGTAATCATCGACACAAGAAACGACTCTGGAAAGCACTGGGTTTTCTATTTGCACAGCAAGACAATTTGGTGACAGGAGTTAAGAGAGGCATATGGGAACAAACGTTGGAACTCAGACGACCTAAAATATAGCAGACAAACAGGATCCAGTCATGAAGTGGTTCATGAAGGGTTAAAGTAAATGAAAAAACGTACCGGCATTTTTCATCGACAAGATGCTTTGATTCCCCCCAGGATGAAGAGGCAGTTATATCCTGCACCAAAAACAAATAATCAGGGAGAAAGCAAGACCACCTACCAAAACTTCACCTATCACATATAATTTGTTTACAATCAGACCAAATAGACTCGACACCTTAAAGGAGCGAAGCATATCCATCAATTTTTCAGTATGCCGAGTCTGTTTTCTGGCTTCCTTCTCCTCCTTCTCTTTTGCCCTTTCCAGCAAATCATCAAAAACTAACTGAGAAGCATCACCAAAACGCATCATTTCTAGTCATATCCAATGAGACATTCGATGTTTAATAAAAGAATATGTACGCAGTGCAGTGACTAGTTGTACTATTCTATGTACCGAGAAGCAATAAGACGTTATTTCTTCACACGTCATCTGGAACTACCATGAAAAATTAAACGCCAAGGAGAGATCTACAGACCTTTAGTTTAGCGTCAGGGATAGGTGGGAGATCGATACCCTTGGAGATTGAGACCTTGAACTCATCAAAATTTGATCCAGCAGATAACGTTACCTGTAAAGAAATCAACAAGATCAAGACACTTATAAAATTCATAAATGCTTACAGAAAGAAAACTCGTACCTTTCTCAGCTTCAATATGTCCTTTATTTGAGATTTGAGCTCATGATACTGTGAAGACAAAAACATGCAATATGCAACAGATGGTTAATTCAGGTATTAACGGACAGAAAAAAAGAAGCAAAAATAAACAAGAATTCGAAACAGAAGAAGCCACTGCTCATAAAACTAGCAAAATAATGCTACTAGAACTACCTACTGATACAAATTACTGCCTTATAAAAAGGAAAACGGTCTAGAAATCACCTAGCAGTTTCGCTCATCATGATAGTACAGTCCCTAAAATGATATCTTGAAAAATATACAAGACTAACGAGAAGAATCTATTACCTTTCTTTTCAAATCCTCAACGGCGTCTTCAAATAAGTCTTTTGGAGTAGCTCCTGAGGAGTTCGATGCAATTGCTAAATATGCTGGTAAATCTCTGACCTGAGATGCAGAATCCATTTTGTATCAACACCTTTAGTTCATTAATTAAAATGGAATTGTGACATAATATTAATTTTAACCTTCATTAAATAATCACGCCAACAAGTTTTGGCAGTAAGCTCTCCTGTTGCAATATGTTCATCAAGCAACCCACGGAACTCATCACGATGCTTTCGCTCTGTCTTTTTTAGTTCCTCCTGTTGTAATGAAATACAGATATAATGAGATAATGTCCAATAAAACAAACATGAAAGAGGCCTAGTACCTAAGTACCTTTTGTATCTTCTTTTTCTCCTCTTCTTCTCTCTCCAGATCGCGCAGATACTCCTGTACAACACTTTCAAATTAGTCGAGTATGGAACTGGAAGAAAGTTCCTAATCAACGAAATAACCTACGAAATAACCTGAAAGATTTCTAGCTGATCAATTTTCTCAAGACGTGAACATCTTTCATCCACTACTAAGCGGTCCTGAACTTTGCGCCATTGAGTATTAGGCTGAAAAAAGAAAATGTTGAGTTAGAACGATTTAGCACAAGATAAAGTGTAAAATAAGAAATAAAGAGGGGCAATCACCTTGATGAAATTGCAAGCTTCCAAAAATCTTCTGTATTCAATTATGTTCTGTTTGCGATCCTCGAGAGCTTTCACCCGCTCCTTATAGAATTAACAACATTAAGAACAACAGAACCCAAATCGAAGTCTATGTCCAAACTCTAAACAAAATTAAACAGTTTGATATTTGGTCCTCGCAGAGCGAAAGACACACGTAGTAAATGAAGCTCAGATTTCAAGAGAAGGTACACAATTGTATACAGTTAAAAATGCAAAGATTTGAAGTTATAAATGAATCATCAAGTTTGGAAGTCTAAGATGACCACCTGATGAAAAATTTTCCAGTGGAAAATTACTGTCAAATACTCAAATAGATGGGAAAAACAAAAAAGCAGTTACTTTACAAAACAACACAAGAGTCATATGATACCTTCTCCTTTAGGTCACTAACATGATCTTCAAAAATATTGCGACGGTCTTTTTCTCGTTCAACAACTTTGAAACGCTCATCGTCTTCCAACATAGTCACAGCCTTGCTGGATTTAAAAAGAAAATTATATCACAAAATAAATTGCACTACAGGAATTCTCGTAGAGGAAAAAAGAATTCGAATCAGAATTATTCTGGAGAACATACCTCCAACGAGTACAAGGAGTAAGCTCCACGCATTCCTGGTAAGAAAAGCAATGTCCAAAAATGGATAAGCCGTATGTAGTAGTCTGAATGTGCCTAAAAAGGAAACGCAGAAATATCATGCAACTTACCTCTAACATCCTTCTGAAATCTTCATAACGCTTTTTTTGTCTTGCTACCTTTTCCTCCTCTGATGCTCTTTTCATTTGAACTAAGAACTGAATCAAAACATTAAAAATCCAAAAACATGTAATTAACTTCTATGAACAAGTTTTAAGCATCACTGTTCAAAACCTGGAGAAAATGTGACCGCGCTATTATCTAAACATCCAAAATTTACTTAATTCTCTACTGATAAATTTCTTCCTATTAGGGTATTTGATAAAAAGAAGTAACCTCATTGAAGGCTTGCTTCCGCTCTCCAAGAGTCCTCAGAGCCCCGTATCTTCTGTCATTAATTATCTCTCTCATGGCCTGTGGAAGAAACCATCTAAAACTTCAGGGACATGCTCCAAGAACAGCTAATAGCGAAAGTTGTATTACCTGTTCCCATGTCCAGTCAGATCTAACATTGGCGGATTTTAAAAGTGATTTGAAGACATCCATCGCTTCCTGTATATAAAAAGTAAACTTTAACCTATGCAAACAAATAAGACCAGAAATATACTCATAGACCAAAAACCAATCATACCGATTTGCTGATACAAGAAAAATTCTCTTGATGAATTTGTTTTTCTTCCGATTGACTGTCAACTATTTCACTTTCCACCACAGGTTTCTGGCTTTCTTTTGGTCCAGTCCCGCTACCTTGCTAGAGAGCAGATGAACAATTATGAGATGGTAAACGGATACACAAGAAATACATGCTAACAAGAAATGTTCATCGGTTAGCTTCAAATACATTTAGCTTTTTAGCTGACATGCCATCTGAATCTCCACTGTTCTCGGCTGATGTTTTATCCTTGTTAACCCTGCAAAGATAACAAATTATTTAGCCCATGATAATCCCAACTCAAACTAATATCAAATAAAAGAGAAGAGGAGATCAAATTGCTACAACTGTTAGTACAATGTAGCAGTAGAAGTTGTCATCACAGTGGCAGAAGAATCATCAGTTTCTGCAGTATCACGCAATTGTGATGTTTTATCTGCAGTAGTCTGAACTCGAACAACATTTTCGACTGGAGAAGAACTTCCAGAAACGGAAGCTGCCTGCTTCCAATCAGAATTAAGAGCTCGTTTCTCACTGGCATCAGAGGTAAGCGTAGAAGTAGTTTGGCTTGGTAAACCAGTCGATGCTGTATCAGAACAAGACGGCGCCTTAGAAGTATCAATAATGCCTTCTGCAAGAAGCCCTTGAACAGATGCTTTTTCTGCTTGTTCACGTGCAGTCTGGCGAGAAAATTTAAAATTCACACATTGGGAAACAGAGAAATTAAAACGCAGAAACTCAAGAGAGGAGTCAATTTTAAGAGAAACCTTCATCTCCTCAGGCATTGTCCATGTTGATTGCTTGGTAACTTTATTGTAGTAATACCTGCAACCATATCAAATTAGGAAGAGATTCATCATCTGAAGCTACAGAAGAAGATTTTTTTTTTTCCATTAGTTGTATGCTAATGAAAGAAGACCTTAAGTTGCACACTCACTTTCTTCCATCAGGACTTGAATGTTCTTTCCAGTCAGTTCTTGCATCTGCTCTCTGTAACAGCGTATACACATTCTATACATTAACTATGTACCCACATATTCTTGGTTATCATTACACAAAAGAACAATGGGAAATAGAATAACGGTTCTGTTCACCAAAGCCATAAGCCCATAATATAAAATTGGATATTAGCCATAATGAATAAGCACAATTGTTCTCTCTTACAATATCTGAACGTCATAAGAAACAGACAATGGAAGGTACCTTTCCTTATGCATTCATCTATGTTAAGATAAGTTCTACATGAGGCATGAACTATATCACTTATCACTTTCATCATTAGAAAATAAGCAAATGTAAGAATTTCACAGTACTGCAAGTTGCAACGTTGTCACTTTTGTGTAACCCTAGCACCTATATCACACAATCTTGCACCACTGGAAATTCTAGATACAGGCTCATTCATACGTTCCTACTAAAGAAGACAGCATGTCCACATCAAACCAAGGTGCACTGACTACTAGTAAGCAGTATATGGAATGATACGGTACAAGGCAGTTTGAAAAATCCGAATGAGAAGATCAGTCCTGAAACTTGATTTTTTTAAGCTAGGTAAGCTTACAGGACTTTGGGTCATTCTAAAGGACCACAATATAAAAATATAAAAATATGAGATTCAAAATAACTCACCTCAAAAAGAGTCATCAACTCAACAGGCTTCTCCCAAGTGGACTGCTTCGTCCTCTTGTTGAAAAAATATCTAATAACAAGCAAAAACTCAACGTCATACACAGTATAACATAAACCAAAATAAATTCATTCTACAAGTTAAACGATGAGCACAAAATGTGCCATCAGTTTAGGAAATACACAATGGTTTCACCAGGTGCAGGACATGAATCATCAGGAAACGGAGACAAAGCATAAAACTACAAACATCAAACAGTTTCCCTACAGCAAAGAGAGAAGGAAAACAGGATACCTAGCCAATAAATCCTGCGATTTTAACATATCAAACCCATAGATATCTAAGACCACATTGCTCATAGAAGAATCTCCTTTGAATGTCAACATTAGTGGAAACCCAAGCAAGACAATCAAAAGAGGATGAAATGATAAATAATTCTTACGTCCTTCCATCCGCCGAGGTATGCTCAATCCAATCTGTTAGAGCCGCTTGAGAAGGCATAGGTTGAAAAAGAGCTACCTTCAAGATGCAAAAGTGGATATAAATTAGAGTTGTAACCAAAAACAGTCCAGAAGTTACAATAAGAGACATGGTAACCACCTTCGGTTCTTCAGATGTCGGATTCGTGGTAGAAGATAGTGCAGTAGTCTGGCTAATAGATGCGCTCTGTTGTGCCTGACCATGACTGCTTGGTCCAGTGACTTCAGTTGGTGCCCTCAAACCTTCATAAGATGCGGCACTCTGTTTGATCACTAAGTTAGGAACTCAAGATCTAGATTCTGTAAATATAAATACAAAATTTTCTTTCTTCCTTACCGGATAAGGGAAGGGTGCCCTAGGGCCACCAAAGCCAGCCATGCTAATATCTGGAGTTTGTAAGTAAGGCTGAGGCAGGGAGGTGCCAGAAGACCCATTTAGCTGTGAAACTAGAGACGGGGGTCCTAGTGGCACATGCTGCACCTGATTTGATTGGCTAGGTCTTTCAAGAGAGTGGTGCATTGATTGTAATAACTGAGGTGCACAAGATTGAGGTGGAAAACCTATGTTCATCATTGTGCCACCTCTGCTAACACATTGAAAATTCTGAGAAGACAACCGAGCAACTTGCTCAGACTGCGGAACTTGAATGGTAGGACCAAACTGGCATGAAAAATACAAGCAAAACACATGTTAAGGGTTGAGCTAATATTAGTCTTCACATAGAGCACACTAAAACTTTACCTGAAAATTCATGGATGGAGCAAAGCCTCGGGGTAAATCTATGGAGCTAGTATTAGGATGCTGGAATGGCTTTCAAGAATGAACAAAAAAAACTAATTAGATGTAGAAAAACAAAAAAAAATAATATCAAGAAACAAACATATCTAATTCTGCTCGCATCTATTTAAAGGCACTGAAGTATCAAACAACAAATTTCAACGAGATTAAGCTCTGCTCCTGGGAGGGCAGATAAAAAAAAGGGGGAAAGTGTTTAACACATAAAACAAGCTCATCAGTTCTGTTAATCAATGAGAACACCAACCAACATCAGTTAAAGGTGCCATGAAGACTTAAAATGAAAAGAGTATCCTAAAATAAATAATAGCATACATTCAAATGTCTGCGGCATTGAGAAATTAACCCAAAACCAGCAATGTCAAGGTAGACAGAATGAGAGGATATTGGAATGAAGAGGAAAAAAAAGAGAGCACACTGCCTACCTGAATGCCAGGATACTGAGGGTTATTGGCCATCTTCCACAAGTATTAGCCTCAGTGCTAATAAAGAAGATCCACCAAAAAATAATGGAAACTGGCTGTATTTGCTCCCTGTAGACTCAGTTGAAGAATGGAAGAAAAAAACTACACCTGTACCAGAACCACAAAAACAGGAAAGACGAGCGTGAACTAACATACTGCAAACAGGTCTACGAGAAAATTGATTCTAAGATGGTGAAAATGGGTCACCATCCTCAGTGTAGAAAAATCATGCGTTATAACTAGCCATAATAGATAACTACATATATTGAAAGTGATTCGAAACAAGTTCACAATTTCTACTAGATTATCGTCTGATAACAAAATCGAATTTAGAAATCGTAATGGAAAGGAAACTGTATGGGTTGGATCAGCACAACTCTTATCACAACCCTAGCCATGTCCCTGATCGTGTGTTATAACTTAATCGGCCATAACATGAGAAATCAATGATAAAAATGATTCACTAATTCGTAAGGACCTTGAAGTTTTTCAACTCTAGGTTTCACTCTAGCAGATTAAATGAAAAATTTCAACTAAATTATACAGAGAACGGACTAGAAACGAACTCACCCAATCAAATTCTACCCGTCAGATACTCATACTATTAGAAAACGATCACCAAACCCTAATCAGAACAGCAGAAACGACGACATATCCGAAACCTACAATCACCTCTCAACAATTTTTAGTGAATCGCAGAATTCTATGACAATCTCAAACACAAAAAAGTGACATTTCCGGCAAAGAGAAAGAGAAATTGCAGAGAATTACCGATCTCCGGCGAGGACGAAGTTGAACTCAGGTTCAGAGCCAACGCGACGGTACGGCGCTTCACTTGATAGATTATAAAAAATTCAAAGAAAGAAAAAGAAAACAAAAAAAAGATCAATTTGGTTTGTCTTAAGCCGGGCCTGCCGGCCCACGAGTTTTGGCCCACTTCGTAGTCACGTGTTTTCTGTAATCTGAAGTACATCTCTTTTTTTCTGACAAAAAACCTTCTCCTTGATGAATAAAATCTGTTTGGAAACAGATTCAAAAATAATTTTTTGAGATGCATATGAAAAACCAACTTTATTTTATAATTGAAAATCATGAAAACTTATAATTATATTATTAATAATGTGAAGATATATATTGAAATATTGAATACAGAATGTAAAAACTCACAAAACAGTTTTTTTTTTTTAATACCACATGTCATGTTCACAGCAAACAAAATTGCTAATGTGTCATCACCTGTAGAGAAATTATTCTACGATTATCAATTTATGGGTGGGCTTAAATTGAGTTGTTGGGTTTGTAAATGGATCTATATAATATTGCCCTGTTGGGCAGTAATGAAAGTTCCAATTTTGGGTCTTTTTTTTTTTTAAAGGACGAGGGTTCTATTTTTTTAATTAGCCCATTTTGTGGTTCAAATTTCAAAATTAATTTGAAATTAATGTCGAAAAAATATAGAAATATAAAAATATACAAATATACAAATTAGGGCTGGGCATTTGGTTTCTCGGGTCAGGTACGGGTCAGTTCCTTTTGAGTTCCGTTCTTTCGGTTCTAGAGAGTTTAGAACCATTCATGTATTTTTTAAATTTTGGATCGGGTTTAGTTCGGTCCCGCCCGGGTTCGGGTATCCAAACTTTGGTTAGAAAAAATAAATTAAAAAGAAAAATATTTACGTTAAATAAAATTTAGTTAAATTTCACAAAAAAATTGTTTATTAACAAAGATAAGTAAAGATTTTCGAATTTCTCGAATATTTTGTTCTAAATATAAGCACTATATTAGGTTTCTACTTGTGATTTTAGATATTTTGGTTACTTTCAGTGAAAATATAAATAATATTTTGGATATTCAGGTTTTTCTCGGGTTCGGTTCAGGTTTTTTGAGTTTTTCTCGGGTTTCGGATATTCGGGTTTAGAGATATAAAAACTGTTTGGGTTCTTAAAATTTTGGTTCAGATTTTTCGGGTCGGGTTCGTGTTTTAGATGAAAGTCCCAAGCCTAAATCTAGCAATAATATTAAATATATAATTTGTGATAAAAATTAGAGTATATTTTCAGAGACATTAACGTAAATTAGAAGGAGAATTTATTATGATTTAGGACTAAAAAAATAATATGCTAATTTTATATTATCGTATAAAATAAAATTAGACTCCTCATTCCAACAGTCAAAAGTATACACTCGAAATAACAGATTTTTAACGTCATTTATAAAAAAAAAAAAACAAAAACAACAATAACCACTAATTATCATGTTTTATAAATATTACAAGTAGATGAACAAAAACAATTAAAACAAATATTCTCCCGCGCAATGTGCAACTGTGCGGGTATACTACTAGTTAGGGGTATTTGGGTTCAGTTTTTGTATCGGTTCAAAGTCCAATCTACATCTATTTTTTCCAATACTTTTTCCTTCCTTTATAATAATAGTGAGATTCTAAAAAAAAAGTTAGTTTTCTCTTCAATCCATCTTTACTTTCACCTTTAAAATAATGATCTCTATTTTTTTCCTTATATTTAAGAGAAAAAAATAAAAATATAAGAGAAAAAATAATGAACATCATTTTAAGAATGAAAGTAGAGGTGGGTTTGAGAGAAAGTTAACACTATTTTGTAATCTCACTATTATAAGGGGAAAAATAGTATAATACATTGGAGATGCTCTCAGTAGATTACAGTTTGGTTCACTACATATGTACTGTTTAGACTTTAGAGATACAATAGTACTTTTTTTTTTTTTTTTGACGGCAGAGATAGTACATTCGAATATGTAATTTTACGCAAGTAAATTTTAGGGCTGTTTTCAAAATTAGTACAAAATTTGAAGTCAAATGCAAAACTAGTACCCTCTTTTTTCTTTCCTTCTTTATCCTCACCATATTTGTGATAATAACAAAAATGCCATTACTTTCGGCCTTGAAGTCTAACCGTGAAGTCTAATACGAAAACAAAATGTCCAAAAAAACCTCATCTTCTTCATTTATTCACGAAAATGCCATCACCATCAATTCGTCCAACAACNTTTCTCCATTCTCTCCCCAAGAACACATATTTTCATCTTTTAAAAGTTTATGTTCTTAGATCTTT
>OVBJ01003407.1:0-12355 GCA_900406535.1 Noccaea bulbosa
GCAGCATGTTTGGAGCTACTTTTGTTCAGGAGACGACGGAGAAGATCCGTGGCTTGAGGCTGAACATGAAGGCGGCTCAGGATAGACAGAAGAGTTATGCAGATAGACGCAGACGTGAGCTTGAGTTTCAGGTGAGAGATAGAGTTTATCTCAAGATGGCTATGTTGAGAGGCCCTAACAGGTCTATAGCAGAGAACAAGCTCAGTCCGCGGTTTACGGGTCCATTTCCAGTGTTGGAGCGAGTTGGACCAGTTGCTTATCNTGTTTCATGTTTCTATGTTGAGGCAGTGTTTGCATTCTTCAGAGGAGTTAGTGGCTGAGATTCCAGATGATATTCAGCCATGTATGACAGTTCCGGCAGTTCCTGTGAGGATTCTTGAGAGAAGAGTCAAGGTTCTGCGGAACAAGAGTGTGCCTTTGTTGAGAGTTTTGTGGGATTGCAGTGGCACAGAGGAGCAGACTTGGGAGCCAGAGGCAAAGATGAAGCTGAAGCTCGGCAAGTGGTTTGACAAGCAGGCTGTTTAGTGATCTCCTTTCATCTTTGTGGTTCTAGTCTTGTTTCTGGTTTTGGTGTTATTGTTTTTGGTTTATGTATCTTCGTTTCGTTGTACGATATACATTTTTGGTGTTATATGAGATGGAGTTTTTGCCTCATATTCGGGTTCATGTTTTGGATGTTACAAGTTTCTTTGGCCGGTGGGGTCATTGAACATTTTAGTCATATGGTTTATACGCATTTCAGATTTCTATTACTCGATACATTCTAGAGACGGTGGTGTCTTTAGAGTAGATGGCGGTGTCTACATTTTTGGGACGGTGGGTGGCCGACAGACTTATATTGGGGGTCGGTCCCTCGGTATAAGTGGGTATCCTGACGGTGGTGTTGCGATACAGATATTGTGACGGAGGTGTCATGATATAGATATTGTGACTGTGGTGTCATGATATAGATATTTGTTACGGTGGTGTCACGGTATAGACATTTGTGACGGTGGTGTTGCATTTGTGGTATCGATGAGTAATAATGTCTAGAAACATGCATATAACTTAGGACTAAAATGTGAGTTTGTAGTCTTGGATAGACATTTGTGTTGGGATTCAAGGACGAATCCAGTTTAGTGGAGGAGAATTGTAACATTCGTGAACCAGAAAGTTGTTTTACAAGTGGTATCGAACGACATTAGGGATTCAGGAGTGGATTACATATGCTCTTTGGGGTGTGAATTTAGGATTGATTGTACATGTTCTTGTTTGATTGTTGTATAGTCGGACTAAGGTTCAAACACTTCGAAGAAAATGTGTAAAAAGCTTTTGAAACACTAGTGTCGATCGACACCGAAGGTAGTGTTGATCGACACCGGTTATCGGATTTGATTCCGGTTTAAGTCGATCGAATTGGAATTTGGAGTTGGTACGGGTGGAGTGGTGTCGACCGACACGAAGGAAGGGTGTCGATCGACACCAGTTTCAGGAAACTCAGTTAATTCAATCTAAGTGGGCTGATTTTGTCGGTTTGGGTGAGGAAGCCCTATTTTCTGAGAGAAAAATAGTGTAGCCGCTTTTTTGGCTCCCTTTTCGAGAAAGCAAGTTTCAGAGCAAGGGAGAGGCGATTTCTGGGCGATTTCTGGGCGATTTCTGGGCTAGAGCTGTTGCTGTTCTTCGTGGGTTTCATCTCCTTTGTTCTTTCCAATGCTTTTAAGGTGAGTGAGTGACTGTAGATCCGTTTATCACTAGAGATTTTCTGAAGTTTTGAATTCATGTTGTGTTCTTGAGTTGTTCATGTCGAATTTGAGGTTTTAATCACTATTTAGGCGTTGAAAACCCGTGATTGTGTGTTTGCTGTGAATCCTGAATCGTTTCATTGCGTTTGGTCTCGTGGTGTCGGGGGAGTGTCGAGCGACACCATTTTGGTGTCGGTCGACACTGAGGTTCGTGTCGAACGACACCCTTTGTGGGTGTCGATCGACACTCTTGTTGTTGCGAGTCTGTGTTGTTTATTGATCATTGCTGCTTTTGTTTTATGCTGTTATTGTTTGATGTATTGTCTGGTGTTGGACGTACATGGCATGTGGGCAGGATGATCCATTCACTAAGTAGTTATGATAATACTTATGCATCTCTATTCCAATGTGATGCAGGTAACAGGAATGTTCCGCCGCAGAATGAGGCCGAAAGACGATGAGGATGATAGAAACATGATTTTGCTTATTCTTTTATGGCTTTTAAACAATCGTTTTTAGATTGCTAGTTTTATTTTAATAATGTAGCAAACCTGGTGTTTAGGTTGCTAGAGTTCATTTTGTTTATTGGTTATTGGTTATTTGTTGAACTGATTATTTGATTTATTAATTATTGATTTCTTTCTGAGAATTTTCGTATTGATAATTAAATTTTATTTAAAAAAAAAAAGACTGGTTGTTTCAAGCGTAAATAGTGTACGTACACGCTATTAATTATACAGTGTACGCCTCAGTAGTGTACACTGCATTTTTAGTGTACAATAGTGTATATGCAGTAGATAGTGAAACAACCAACATTTTTTATTTTATTTTATTTAAACTCAAACATTTAAATAGCCAAACAAAACCAATTCAGTTCAACAACGAAAACCAATAAGCCAATAACTAATAACCAATATAAATGAAATCAGCAACATGAATAGTCTAGCAACCTAACACCAGGTGCAATAATATAAATAATAAACCAACACATCCTACATCCCCCTCTTCAGCCTCGATCCCGCGTTCACACTTTACCTTTATTTGCATCACATGGTTATAAGGGATGCGTGAGCATTATCATAAATACTCAGTAAGACGATCATCCTGTCTACAAGCCATTTACGCAATTTTTAGACCAATTTAAATAGTTTTCACAATTATTAAATAAAATTTTACATTAATAAACCACATTAATAGTTCTCATAATTATTAAAATATTTTCTCATAAACAATAGATAATTCCACAACACTTACATAACTACTACATGTATTTTAGACCATTTAAAATAATTTCCACTATTATTTTAAGACACTTGAATAATTTCATAAGCTATTAACACCAACTTCCACAATATAACCATCAACTAATTATTTAAATCACCACTAAATAATTAATCACATATAAGATAATTATCACAATTATCTTAAACCACTTCAAATAATTTACCATAATTATTTCACACCACTTGGATAATTACCACAATTATCTTAACCCACTTAAAATAATTTTCCACAATTATTTTAAGACAAACTTTCACAATACTTCACATCAATTAATTATTTAAATCACTTTTTAAATAATTAATGACACTTAAAGTATTTACCATAATTATTACTCCCTCTGTTTCATATTACTTGTCATTCTGACAAAATATATCTGGACAATATATGGATGTATCAAGCCCAAAACATATCGAGATACATCCAGATACATTGCAAATAAAAAATGCCAGAATGACAACTAATATGAAACAGAGGATGTAAACATTTACAATTATTTAATATTTCTCATAATTAAAACATCTCCAATAATTATTAAATAAATCTCGAAATTAAATAATAATAATAATTAATTATTAATTGGAAAATAATGAATTAAACCAATTAAATAACCAATTAATTTAATTTAAACCATTAAACCAATTTAATTCGATTAAACCAATTAAACCAATTAACAATTGATTTAAACCACCAATCCAATTTCAATTCGATTTTAATCAGAAATCAGACCGAACCAGACAGTGGTGTCGACCGACATCAAACTTGGTGTCGATCGACACCCAATTATGGGGTCGAAACGACAGCTACAAATCAACATCCCAAACACATAAATGCATTCCAATCATCACAAAATACGATCTAACTCACATAATAGCATAAGAACAACACGAAGAACACCAAGAACACATCAATCTAACAATCCAAAATTTCCCATCTAGAATCACAGAGCTACAGTCACGCACTCACCTTGATTTGGATTGAGGGAGAAGAGAGAGAGATGAAACAACAAGAACAGCAACAGATCCACACCCAAAGCTCCAAAAATCACCTTCAATGGCCCAAAAGCTCTCCAAAATCGCTTAGCCTCCAAAAATTGTGTCAGGGAATGCGGCTGGGACCTTTTATCCGCGACCCTTAGAGCATGTTCAACGTGGATCGCTTGATAGGTTGCTTAGCGAAAAAGCCCATTTAATTAAATGAGAAATGCCATTAATTCGAAGCTCCGACGCTAAATTAAGTAATTTAAGCGTCGCTGTTTAATGCCACGTGGCAGCTCAATTTTTTTTTTGCTCGAGTTCATTCTTCCTCTTTCTCTTCTCTCTCTTCTCTCTATTCTCTCTCTCTTTCCCGTCTCCGATGGCGATTCGTCGCCCGTTCCTTGCTGATTCACCATTGCAAAGGAAATAAGCCGGAAAGGACATCTCCGGTGTTGGGCCGTTCGAAATCATCTTGTGGTAAAGATAATCGACGAAGAAGGCAAACGGAGATCAACCAATTCGATTCAAGGATTCCTTCTTCTCTTTGTGTGGTAATTTCTTTTTCATAATCGATCATATATCGTTGTTAATTAGGGATTTAGATGTCAGTGAAGCTTTGAAATTGGCGGTTCTAGTTGATTGGAGTTCATCGGGAAGTGATTCTGATGCTGACAGTGTGCAATCTCCATTTGTAGGGGCAAAAAAATAGCCGTGACAAGTGGTTTGAAAGGTTTGGGAAGATATTCGCCAGACATGTTATCTCCTTTGCTTTCAAGGTTGATATGTAACATAACAACTCCCGAAGATCAAGCGACAAAGGTTTATCCAGTATGTGTCAACTTCCCTAAGAAACATGGTAAGGGAAACTTATGAATAAACTGTATTAAACAGAGACCATTGTTTATGTCTGATTTACTGATCTTTGTCTCCATGGTCAGCCTCTGGTGACAGAAATGGCGAATTCTGAGAAGAGAGGGAGAAAAGGAGGTGATGCAGGAGAAGAAGATGTGGATGAGAAGCCGTCATAAGAACAGAGGCAATGGGAAAAACGAATCAAGAGAGACATCCGTTGGCGTTAGTTTGTAAGTTTATTTACAAAACCTTTTTTGCTTCTCACTATAGTTGGTAACTTTACATACATACTTACAACATCTCTCTGTTTTATCCTCTGAAGAATGATGATGATGATACTTATCTAAGGTTTGGTATCTGCAGGGTAGGACGTAATTCAGAAGCAAAAGACGCAGCTAGAGTAGTATGTCGCAAATCACAAGCTGTCGTGTGACCAAGTGACATGAATTATTATTTTCTTTTCTTTTCCATTTGTATGTCAGCTGTTGTACCAAACTCCTACTATATAATCTATGTAAACATATGCTCTGTGTTTCATGTTCTTCTATCCTTCCACGATTCTTTCTCCTATGTTTTTTCTTTTTACATGCAAAACCAAAACATATGGGATTTTTTGGATTCTTCTTCCCATCATGATTATGAAGATCCAAGACAATGACATTTTTGAGAGAAGTTTTGATCAAAGAGCAAATATTGGTTTTCCTTTCAGTTCAAATGTTTGTATGTCAAATATGCATGTTTCAAATTTCAATTAATGTAAAGTGTTTTATGTTTTATTCATAAATAAAACTAAAATTTACAAAAAAAATTTTTTAAGCATCCCAAATAAAATTTTACCATTGGAGTAGAAAAAATATAAAATTCTTAACAAAGGTGCTTAACACAATTTTAATACTAAAAAATATGTGAAGCATCTCTATAAGCACCTTGCATTGTGCATGCTTTTAGGGTTTCCAACCCAAACCAAGACAAAAGCGAACAACTCAAAACAAACCGAAATTGATTTCGGGGGCCGGTGTCGCTTGACACCAGGCGAAAATCATACTTTCTCGGGTTATGAATGTTACAATTCTCCCCCCACTAAACTGGATTCGTCTTCGAATCCCAACACAACGTCCACCAAAGACCACAAAACTCGGCCCACAACTGGCACAACAACAAAAGAGATCCTCCACTAATCTCTGAAACTCACATTCAGTCCTATGTTACACACGTTCTCAGACATTATTACTCCTCAACTCAATACCACAACTCTAAAACCGAACATGTGACCCACCCGTCTCTTCGAGAAGCCCACCCGCCTCTCGATATCCATGTTGTGACCCACCCGTCACAACTGGTAACCACACTATCCACTCATACCGCGGTAGCGACCCTCGTATATAAGTCTGTCGGAGATCCACCCGTCTCCTCTAGAGATCCGCCCATCTCTAGAACAACTAGAGATCCACCCATCTCCTCTAAAGACCCACCCGTCTCTAGAATCGTATTGAGTAATAATCTGAAACGCATATAAAACATCTGACTAGAATGTCTCACGACCCAAACTGGTCAACATACAATATTCCCCACACCGGAATATCCTTAACCTACGACCAACATAGTCAACACAACTTGTCCTCATTAACCAGGGTGTTGGTTTACGCATGTCACAACAATGATGCTTTAGCCTCTAGACTAACCGCACAACAATCAAACAAGAACATGCACGACCAATCCAGATATTGACACCATGCATAACATATGCAAACTATACCTTGGTGTTATTCAACAAAAAGCGAAACACACGATATTCCCCACCCGGAATGTCTCCAACACACGTCCATAAATGGCCCCACACGATATTCCACACACCGGAATACCTCCACCATATAACCAAACACAACCCGCAACATCCAAAACTCGTATTTATAAGGTAAACTTCATCTTATAAATCTTCCAACAATGTATATTGTTACCACCACGAATATACAACACCCCAAACAACCAAACATCACACCAAAACTTGAATCACCAACCATTTGGAGATACACATGATCCTATTACCTGAAACTCAACTCTCAACTCCGCCTAACGGCGTAACTTATCAAACACGAACCTTGTCCTTCGTTTCCCGAACAACAAAAGCTCCATTCATGTTGTGCTCCCCACTTGGATACACAAACCAACCACGAATACAAAACCATTCCGTTTGCCGAGACCTAATACTCCAAACAACTTCCCGCGATGCATCAATCCAACTCTGATCACTCTGAGTAGATCCGCCTGATGTACTGTCTCCAAGCCCATGACTCCCTTGAAACGGCACAAAAAAACGTCAAGCGCAAAACACACCACTAACAACATCCTCACACCACTATTGGTATTTAGAACCCTAAAGAAAATTCTATCCTAGAAACAAGGAAGAAAACAAACAACACCAAAATTTCACTACTAAGGAAATACAAAGTCTGAGAAAAGATTTTACTTGTGACATAGCCTGACTGACTCGCCTGGCCCGCCTCTGCTGGAGTGTACACACGTGGCGCTCCTCCACTCTGATCCAACTGCTGTAATGCCGCGATCTGAGATGCTGACTGGATCGCCAAAGGCTGAACCGCCGCCACTGTCATCGGCTGCAGCTTGGGACACATCGGCCTGATATTCCCCGACTCCCTACAATAAAAACACATTGTGGCATCCCTAGATGCCTCCCTCTTAGGACAACTGGCAACTCCATGCTCCAAACTCCCACAACCATAGCAACCGCCCTTGCTGCTCATACTACTAACAGACATCTCTTCTGCTCTCCTCTTCTGACCCTGTGTTGGCCTGTCGTCCGCGCCAGAACCAGAACCCGAACCCACACTCGAACCTCGGCGCTGCTGCGACTGCTGCTGCTGACTCCGGGGCTGGATAGGAGGAGCAACTGCAGCTGGCACAACTCCGGAGCCCACCTGCTCACGCTGATCCTCCTCAATGGAAGCTGCAACCTCCACCAACTCCGCCCTCGTCACATACGCACCACTCCGACACTGCTGTCGGATACCCGGACGAAGTCCCTGAAGAAACCTCTGAAGTATTTGGCGCTCACTACCTGCGCCAACACCGGCATGCACCACCAATCTGTTAAACTTTGCAGCGTACTCGCGCACCAAACGGTCACCCTGAGACACGGAAGTGAACCGTAATAGGAACCGATCCCGAGCCTCCTGCAGGAAGTATTGGGAGTCAAACTCCTACACGAATTCACCCCAAGTCCAAAACGCTCTCCTCCCCGCAATGGCCCGCCACCACAAATGTGCGTCACCACTTAGATAGTGGATAGCTATCTCCACCTGGTACTGCACTGGACACCTGATCGACTGAAAGTTCCGCTCCACTCTCGATCTCCACTTGTCGGCCTGCTCCGGACCAACACCGCCTTCAAAGAAGGGCGTACCAATCCTCTGCATCTCCCTCATCATCTCGAGATAAGGCAGATTCCCAACCACCGCAGCGCCATGCTACCCAACAAAACCCGCAGCTCTCTGCTGCCCAACAAAACCCGCAGCCTGCAGCTGCTGCCCCGCAGGACCCGCAGCCTGTTGCTGTCCAACAAAACACACAGGCTCATGCTGCCCAACAAAACCGTCACCCACCTGTTCCCCGGCCACTGGAGGTACACCCGGAGCCTGCTGTGGAACTGCCTGCGGAAGACGTGCCAGGATCTGCGTAAAGATCCCCATAAACTGGTCACCAAAACCCTGAGCCGGAGCCGCGCCCACACTTTGAGCCGCTCCTGCTCCTGCGCCACCACCGGCACCCACATTGGCCTCACCCGCCAAAGAAACAGACTGTGTCACTGATGCAGTCACAACACTAGGCACTGCACGCTCAGCTGAGGCCTCTGGTACACCACGCCCATGGCCCCAACCTCCACGACCCGCAACTCGGCCACCAAGGCCAACTGCTCTGCCCCCACGGGCTCTACCGCGCCCTCTCGCGCCACGACCTCTAGCTGCACCTGCATCCATCTTGCTGCACTGCCAAAGTACAGTAGATAAGCAAACTAGTCCAAACACAAAACAAAACCACAAACACAACTTACCGCGGAATCTCTCGAAGGCCGAAGGGGATGTACTAAGACTAATAACCATCTAACCACACATAAACAATAAACCATATAGTCTCAGTACTAACAACCTAGTAGTCCTAAAACCGTCTAAGCTCTGATACCAAAATGAAACAACCACCACTTTTTTTTTTTTTTTTTTTTTTTTTTTTTTTTTTTTTTTTTTTTTNACATTTAAATATCAATACTCAGTCTTAAACCAATAATTAAATAGCCAAATAAAACCAATTCAGTTCAGCAACGAAAACCAATAAACCAATAACCAATAACCAATATAAATCAAATCAGCAACATGAATAGTCTAGCAACCTAACACCAGGTGCAATAATATAAATAATAAACCAACACATCCTACATCATCCTCTTCAGCCTCGGTCACACTTTGCCTTTACCTGCATTACATGGTTATAAGAGATGTGTGAGTATTATCATAAATACTCAGTGAGACGATCATTCTGTCTACAGACAATTTACGCAATTTCTATACCAATTTAAATAGTTTTCACAATTATTAAATAAAATTTCACATTAATAAACCACATTAATAGTTCTCATAATTATTAAAATACTTTCTCATAAAAATAGATAATTCCACAACACTCACATAAATACTATATGTATTTTAAACCACTTAAAATAATTTCCACAATTATTTTAAGGCACTTAAATAATTTCACAGTTATTTTAAGTTATTAAAACAACTTCCACAATATAACACCATCAACTAATTATTTAAACCACCACTAAATAATTAATGACATATAAGATAATTATCACAATTATCTTAAACCACTTAAAATAATTTACCACAATTATTTCACACCACTTGGATAATTACCACAATTATCTTAACCCACTTAAAATAATTTTCCACAATTATTTTAAGACAAACTTTCACAATATTTTCTATCAATTAATTATTTAAACCACCCTTTAAATAATTAATGACACTTAAAGTATTTACCATAATTATTAAATAACTTTTTACAATTATTTAATATTTCTCATAATTAAAACATCTACAATAATTATTAAATAATTCTCAAAATTAAATAATAGTAATTAATTATTAATCCAAAAATTATTAATTAAACCAATCAAATTAATTTAAACCATTAAACCAATTTAATTCGATTAAACCAATTAAACCAATTAACAATTGATTTAAACCACCAATCCAATTTCAATTCGATTTTAATCAGAAACCAGACCGAACCAGACAGTTGTGTCGACCGACACCAAACTTGGTGTCGATCGATACCCAATTATGGGGTCGAAACGACAGCTACAAATCAACATCAAAAACACATAAACACATCCCAATCATCACAAAATACGATCTAACTCACATAATAGCATAAGAACAACACGAAGAACACCAACAACACATCAATCTAACAATCCAAAATTTTTCATCTAGAATCACGGACTTACAGTCACGCACTCACCTTGATTTGGATTGAGGGAGAAGAGAGAGAGAGATGAAACAACAAGAACATCAACAGATCCACACCCAAAGCTCCAAAAATCACCTTCAATCGCCCAAAAGCCCTCCAAAATCGCGTAGCCTCCAAAAATTGTCACTACAAGAAATATTCATATCCGTAGCGTAAAATAGGCGCTATAATACGTATTAAATAGCGTTTCTATAAACGCTATGATATCGAGAGCTATGGTAGAGTATCATGTATGATAGCGCTTGTATTATCATGCTATAATAAGTGACCCATATATTATAGCGCTTTTTCTTTCCTGCTATGGAATGTGACCATCGTATTATAGCGAATTTTGTTGATTGCTATTATAGGGCGTCACTATATTATAGCGTATTTTGACTTGCTATGGTAGATGGAAAACATAGTATAGCGTTTCTTGTACAGCTATAAAATGTTACGATGATAGCTTATTCATTATGCTGTAGTTCATACTTTTAGAGCTTTTTTTGTGGCGCTATGATCATAGGATTATTATTTGTTTCATTATGCTATGATACGTTTTCTTATCATATTAATTCATTGTTATTATTGTGTAGTATATTAAACCTGTTTCCCAAAAACCTGAAATACATAAATATTTTACCCAAACAACACCAAACATTCATAACCATGTCTCATGAGTCAAACACATCTCAAACCAACAATACATAAAGAAGTCTAAACTGCTGCATAGTTCAAGTCTAAACTGCTGCATAGTAGAATACATAGTTCAAGTCTCAAACCAACCTGACTGTAGTAGGCCAAACCTCAATAACTCTAGCACAAGATTACTTTGTCCTCTGGCCATGCAATGGAAGTACCAATAGCATCATCGATAACCTCTATTTCAGAACATGGCCTCCAAACTGCTGCATCCTTGACATTCACTATATCGACCCAAACTCTAACCGTATTATTACCTAAGGGAACAAAATGGACATTTTGTTCTGGGTTGTTTGAAGCCCAACGCCCTTCAGCAACAACACGTTTCTTTCCAGAAATGTCCATCAACTTGACCATCTGATTTTCCCGGCCAATTGCAACCTGCTGGTTACGCTGCAAAGTTTACAAGATAAACCAATTAATGACATTGAAAGTTAAACCATCTAAAATTCATACAAACAACTGTAACTCATATAATACCATAGATACTTGAATATTGGATTCAGAAGGAGGTTGGGGCTTCTTAAGTGGAGCTTTTGGAGTTGTTTGTTGAACTTGAGAAAGATGCATGCAAAAAGTGACAAACTTCAAATCGGACAGAGTGCTGAAAATAAACCCTAAAATTATCTATCTCTACATCGGCAATCACACAGAAATAGGTTGATTACTTCCGTTTACAAAGAAGTAAGACAAGAAAAATAAAAAGTAAGAAGGAATTACCTCTGATTATAAAGACGATTCAGACAGAGATGGAGAACTTTGCCGTCGACGGATGACGAAATTGTGGTCGGCGATAGTGTTAACGGCTGGAGGAAGCTTCGACAGAGATGGTGGTGAAGTTCGTGTGTGTCTAGGACGAGATTAGGGGTCCCAATCGAGTTTATCTCTATAAGCGTTGGTTTCGATTTTGATTTGGTGAAAAGGGGGAAAACACGAGCAATGGCGGAAATAACAAAAAATTTATTAAGTGTGGCGGTATTAGTGATTTTAACTTCCCGCCTATTGATTTTCTAGTTTAGCGTTAATTTAATGCTATTATAGTGTCACAAAAATCGCCAATTAATATATGATAGCAGTTGCAAAAACCGTGCTATAATATTGTGCTATGATTGACCATAATTTTTGTAGTGTGTGTCAGTGAATACCTTTTATCCACGACCCTTAGGGTTTCCAACCCAAACGGAGACAAAACCGGACAACTCAAAACAAACCGAAATTGATCTCGCGAGCCGGTGTCCATCGACACCAGCCTTGGTGTCGCTCGACACCAGGCAAAAATCATACTTTCTCGGG
>OVBJ01003409.1:0-12331 GCA_900406535.1 Noccaea bulbosa
TGAAAAGAAGGCCAAGTTTTTCCAGCCTGAAGGTGACCACTTGACGTTGCTTGCTGTGTATGAAGCTTGGAAGGCTAACAACTTCTCAGGTCCGTGGTGTGTCGAGAACTTCATACAGTCACGGTCTCTACGGCGTGCTCAAGACGTGAGGAAACAACTTGTCAGCATTATGGACAAGCATAAACTGGATGTGGTGAGTACTGGCAAGGATTTCGCCAAGATAAGGAAAGCAATCACAGCAGGATTCTTCTTCCATGTAGCAAAGAAAGATCCACAGGAAGGTTACAGGACGCTGGTGGAGAATCAACCGGTTTATATACACCCGGGGAGCGCCTTGTTCCAAAGACAGCCGGATTGGGTGATATACCATGATATTGTGATGACGACCAAAGAGTACATGAGGGAAGTGACTCTGATTGACCCAAAGTGGCTAGTTGAGCTAGCTCCAAGATTCTTCAAAAGTCTCTGATCCAACCAAAATGAGTAAGCGTAAGCGTCAAGAACGCATTGAGCCTCTGTATGATCGTTATCATGAGCCTAACTCTGACTCATGGAGTCTCAGCAAAAGACGTGCTTGAGAGAGAGAGAGGCTTCCAATTTTATTCTTCCTTTCGTGTTTATCACGCAAACTCATCAAATATATGTACTCTTTTTATCCTTGCTCTATTTTTTTTTTGATAAACAGAACTTGCTCTATAGAGCTTTATTGTAATAGAAAACAGAGACTAAAAAGTAAAAATAAAACAAATCTTGTGATCGGTTCAGAAAGAAAGGATAGAGAATCCAAATCGAAAACCAAAGCGAGTTGTATGAGTACAATTACTAAACCAAAGCAAATCAAATAAAGAGTAATATTCAGGTAATTATTTTATAATAAACATATTTTATCAAGTAACAGAAGCTCCACTCTGATAATGATATAATTTTCTTTAGGATTTATAGTTTTTCACTTTCGAATAATTCATACTATAGTATGACCGATAATTTCGATTTCAATCCAATTAATTTAGAGTCAAATAATCTCATTGCTTTATTGAATTTTGGAAGACATATTTTTTTTTATGAAGCACACAATGTGTGATGAATTGATTATAATGGCAGATGGGAGGAAATAGGCGGGGAGAATTAACTAATGGTGTTTCCAAGAGTTTTTGCACGAAAAGGCTTCCATCTTAGGATTTCACCTTACAATCTTTAGTAATAATAATAACAATCATAGGGTTTAAATGTACAGAGAATATAGAAGAAACATATGAAGGAACAAGAGAAGAAGATAATTATAAACAGTTTTTGCTCTATAATGACCATATATAATTTGTTCTCATTTAAGATTTTTCTGGTCATACGTATATAACCATGAGCAACTTAATTTCTATTAATTGAATTCCTAATTCCACTTAGTCCATTTCGGTTTTACTTTACAACCCACTATTCTGTACTGTCTCTGTACGTAGAAACTATTCTGATTTTTTTTTTGCTCTTTTTGAAAATGGCATGTTCTTCACAGAACCGGCGGGTCAATTTAAGGGTACTGACAACATCATGTCATGCTATAATATTTTTTACTGATGAAAGGGATGGATAATACATAGGATCCTTATTCAGAAGATAATTATAAGTTTAATAGTTTTTGTTTCATGATCCGGCCTGTAGGTCCATATGATCGTTGTGAGATGTTCAACTAAAACGCCTTTGCAAGAATAGTCGCGTTTATCGGTGGGTTAGATCCGAATTTGGCCTGTAGGTCCATGATCGTTGTGATGTTCAACTGAAACGCCTTTGCAAGAATAGTCGCGTTTATCGGTGGGTTAGATCCAAACACGGTGTTAGCAATAGTGATAAAACCAGGGTTTTGGCTGTTCACAGCAGCAAATGTAATCGCTGGACCTCCTCCCACGTTGGCCTGGAAATGGATGAGTCCTTGTGGAAACACAATCAGATCACCCTTGTGGAGTGTTTTGCTGAAAAGACGATTTCCGTTATTGTCTGACGAGACAAAGCCTGCCAAAATTGTTCCTTCATAGACAACCAAGACCTCGCTGCCACGTGGATGGAGGTGAGGTGGGATCAGTCCGTTCACTGCATAATCTACACGGGCAAACAATAGTCCAAGAGTGTTTAACCCTGGAACGCTATCAACATTAACGGGTGTCACAGTTGCTCCGACCGCACTTGTTACGGGTCTTGGCTGGTCAAGTCCTGTGAAAACAAAGTCGTCTACTGTGGCGAGGTTTGGATCTTTGCAGAACTTTCCGTTCACGAACACTGAAGATAATAACCAAAAAAGAAAAGAGTATAAGAAACGAGAAGTCAGCGAAAAGATCAAATAAAATAATCATGTACATACGTACGTACCACCATTTGTTGAGGTGTTTGTTGCGACGCAATAGTCTTGAAGTTGGCTTGGATCAGCAGCAATGGCGAATTGAAATGTTAAAGCCAAGAGATACAGACTTGCAAGAAATGACATTGGCATCTGTTTGGCGGCAGTTGTTAGAAGAGAGTAAGGGTTTTTTTTTTTCTTGAGTTATTTTTTGATGGAGAGATAAGAAGCTTAATTTATAGATGAATCAATGAAATTGAGCTAATGACCATGCTTCTTCGAGTACTCTCTTCATCTATAAATTGAGCTAATCAATTCATCTATAAATTGAGCTCAATTTATAGATGAAGAGAGAGTACGGGACGTTTTTGGGTGGTGTGGTCCGTTAATGAGATATGAATATTAGAAAACTTATAAAGATGCATACCAAAAAAAAAACCAAAAAAAAAAAAAGAAAGAAAGAAGCATACGGTTCAAAATAGCAAATGAATCATATGATCGATCGACACCTTTCTTTTTGTTAGGTCCATATTAATTAGGATTGCTTAGACATTAGGTTGTGGATTTTATTTTTATTTTCTCTTTTGTTTACAAAATGTAGAAACACTCATGTGGATTAAATACATGCATCCATCCTTTTTTTTTTTATCAAGGGTTGTCTTAATTTGATAATGAAATTGATAAATACATCCATCCATACAGTTCTATATATCTATTAAAAAAACAAAAATCTTCTAGCCGTTCAAGAGGAAATAATTAAGTTCATTGATTATAATATTATCACGATTTACATATTCACCATTCAACGTTTATTTGTTTTGCATGTCCAACTGTCCCACATGGGGTGACTACACTTCTCACGTTATATGTCCTATATTTGCAAGTGCTAACACGAGACCATGAAGGGAAAAGCATTTTTGTGAGTTTTGTAACAGAAAAATTTTAGAATCACTTTTTTAAAGTTTTGGGTTAGTAATCCGAAAATAGCTTTTGGTAACTTATTTATTATACACGAAATTGTAGATATGATCAATTAATATTACTATCAGTACATGACTACCAAAAGACGAAATGTGGTTTTGTTAGCGTGAACACGAAATGGTGAATATTAGGCCTGGGCACAAAAACTCAAACCGAATCGAACCTAAAACCACACAAAACCTGAATGGTTTTTAGATTTTTAAACCCAAAAAACCGAAACCGAACCCAAAACGAACCGAAAACAGAATAAATATCTGAAATATAATTATATATAAAAATAATTAGTTATATTTGTTTTTATAATAACTAAACTATCAAAAATTATAATTCTATCTTGAATATATTAGTTATATTTAGAATAAAACAACCAAAATATTTGAAATATCATAAATCTTNTCATTTTTACAAAATTTAATTTAATTTTATTTAAAGTATTTTATTTTCATTTTCTTAATGCGATATTTCGTAACCCGAAATCAATCTGAATTCGAACGACACCGAACCGAACCCGAACCAAACCCGAACATAATGAAAAAAAAACCGAATAGTTTATTTATCTGTTGAACCGAATAAATCGAAAATCAAAAAATTCGAACCGAACCGGAACGAAAAACCAAATGCCCAGGTGATCAATTAATATTACCGTGGAATTGAATGTCTAGAAACACAACGAAAATATATATATACTTATCTTAAGGGTAAAATTGTCTTTTGGATACGATTTTTTTTTTTTTTTTGGTCAAACAAATTATTTTTTTTATTTTATTTTTTTCTCTTTTACACTTTTGCTTGGTTTCGTTATGTTCCCGTCGAACAATTTTATTGGAAAAAAAGAAGAAAAACCATATGGACAAGCTCTCCAATTCTTTTTCACTCCTCGATTTCGCCGACGAAGATGGTCCCATGGCTTCTTCCTCCTCTTCTTCTTCTTCCCCCGGTATCTTACGATTGCATCTCACAGTTGATGTCTTAGTATATTGACTAATTAACTATCGATTCATAGACTTGATTAAAAAAAGGATTGACCTTTCAGTTTTAGGTTTTGGACCATAAATTAGCATGTCATTGTGATTCGATTTCTTGTGAAACTTTATAGGGAAACAAGGAGAGAGAGTTAATGGGTCACTTGAGGTTGGAGGTTACAAGCAACCACTTGTCTGGATTGACTTAGAAATGACTGGTATGTTATAAACTTTTGTTCATGAGCTTTAAAAATCCTGTCTTTAGCTACTTATTTGTTAAGCTTTTAGATTGAATCTTTGGTATATTAGTTTGGTGTTTCTGAGGTTTATCAATTTACGCGTTTCCTACTCTTCTGTAGTTCTCTCATTCTTTTAGTTTAGTTGTTCTCTTGTGCTTGTTCTCTGCGTTTGGTGTACTTAAGATCCATTGTTTGTTTCCCTTTGTGATTATAATATGCTTAAACAGATAGATACACAGATTTTTTTTTTTTTTTTGGTATGCTTGTCATAACAATGGTATGATATATGTTCTTTTGAAGGTTGCCCTGAATGTTTCAGGAAAATACAACTCGTTTTTATTACTTAACTGTTGGACAAAAGATTAAAGGATCTCTGTCCTTCAAGTTGCTTTCGCTCATCCGTTTTCTTGGTCTTATATTGTGTAGGTCTAAATGTTGAAGTTGACAGGATATTGGAGATTGCATGTATAATTACAGATGGAACATTAACCAAATCAGTGGAGGTATATACTTGTCTGTTTATGTAGATCTTTACTTAATTTTCTTTACTGCCAAAACCCATCTAAACTTGTTCAGGGTCCAAATTTTTTCTCTTGAACATATGTTGAAACTGTTTTTAATCCAGAGAAGTGGAATATTGTGGTAATCTGATAACAAAAGAGATCTGAAAGTTCTTGTAAGAATGTTGAATTGCACAGTATCCAATATGATGATTCTGTTTTAAGGGGAGTTTGCAAGAGCTCTCTCTCTCATTTTCAGATGACTCATTTGCTCTTCCACTGTAAATTTGTTGTTTCATTATGTATCTGCTTTATTGAGATTTGTTGTTGAAAAAGTTTATCCGCTGTTAGGGTCCAGATTTAGTTATACATCAAACGAAAGAGTGTATGGATAAAATGGGTGACTGGTGTCAAAGTCATCATGGAGCCAGTGGTAAGCTTCTCTCACGAAAATCGTCGTTCTTGATTTTCTGTGTTTACCATTGATTTTTAACTATGTGACAATCTGGACAATTGCTTTTAGGATTGACGAAGAAAGTGCTTCTTAGTAACATAAGTGAAAGGCAAGCTGAGCAAGAGGTATTTTGAACGACCTGTTGTTATTTTGGCTGAAAGTTTAAGATCGTCTCTGTCATTTTCAAATAACAGACTGGGAAACTCAAGCTTTTTTGTGAATTTTGGTGATCGTAAATGTTATATTCTGGTTTGCTTTTGCAGGTCATTGAATTCGTAAAAAAGCATGTTGGTTCTGAAAAATCACTTTTAGCTGGAAACTCGGTCTATGTGGATTTCCTTTTCTTAAAGGTAGCTCGAACTTGGACTGTTTCCTCTCTATTCAAAGCTAAACAGTTGCATATTGTCGTTATTAATCTATGTATTTCACAGAAGTACATGCCAGATTTGGCTGCTCTTTTCCCTCATACACTTGTCGATGTCAGTAGCGTCAAGGCTTTATGCTTCCGATGGTTCCCCAGAGGTAAGATATTCAAGAAACCCTGTCATCTATGAAAACTTAAAAAAAAACGGGACTGATAGGCAGATTGTGGGTGTGTTTATGGGTTGAGTACAGATAAAAGCAGAGCTCCTGCAAAGAAGAACAATCACAGGGCCATGGATGATATAAGAGAAAGCATCAAGGAGCTTAAGTACTACAAGGAAACCATATTCAAAGCAAACAAAGGAAGGAGGTGAGTGTGGAGTGAAGTCCTCTAATATTGTCTACTTGATTAAAAGGGATTCATTTTCAGATTATTCTCTTTTGACTTGTTGTATTATGAAACCCAGTTACAAGATGTTCTTCAGTTATATGAAAATAGTGATTCCCTTTCCCAAGACAAGAAGCTATCATCTTGTTTCTTTCTATTGTCACTTATGGGAAGCTCTTTTGCTGCAACAGAGACGAGCAAGAACAGTAAAGCCCTCTTGCTTGAGTGATATGTACACATCATCTTGTAGATGCATTTGTATAGCTTTATGATAGAAATTGACAGCATATTACTCTTAAATGCTATTGGTTGTGCATTTTGATTTTCCGGGTCAGAAGGTTTCTTCTCTCCAAGAAAATGTTTGCAGGAGATAAAAAGATCCTTGCGGTCTGGTTATGTTGAGAGAGAGTTAAGAGATGCATTGAGTGGTAATGAGTTTCAAGGCAAGAAGTTAAAGAAGTGGAGGGTTTTAGTAGAAACTCAAGAAATATTCCCTTTTAAGTAATAATAATTTGAAAGAAAGCAACCTGAATTTCCACAGTATGGTTTCTGCTCCGATCATATCTTGCAATGATGCTATGCAAACGCTTAGCTAACCTTAGATACGACTTTATTAGCGGTATTGCAGCACCTTATCGCGTTATGTAGTTTCATATTTACACCTTTCTTACATAAAACAATCCCACTCCCCTTCTCATCATCCACACAAAGTAGCCGGAAAAGCCAATAAAAAAAGAGCTCATAAAACAAACAAACAAAGCAAGCTTATCTCCCAAAAGATCAAACATTCATACGTCACTTTCCAGTTTCTTTCTTGGCTTCGTTGTTCGTCCAGACTACATTCTCTAGAGAGTTGGAGAGCTTCTTATAGAACTGCAAACACACATTACCTCTGCTTAACTCATTAATCTTAAACCAAACTATGAAGTTAGTTAGTTTACCTTATGAAATTCGAGGGTGTCTCCTTTTGATTTCGATACTTGAACCATATGTAGACTTGGTGCTACTTGGAATATCTATTTGTCACACCATACAAATAAAAACACACAGTGAATCAAAAACGCATAACCCATAACCAAACACTTTCTTTAATGTCACTATAATGAATATACCTCTGTTGACACATTGAGATTCCCTTTTCTTCCAGCCTTCACGTTCTCAAGCCTCATCTGGTTTATCACAATCTTAGTTTATTGGTTTCTCATATTTCTTATTTCCTTTCAAGAGCTTTTTCACTGACCTTATAGTTCTTCTTTTGGACATCAAAACCAAGAGGCTTTGCAGCTTCTTCTATCTTGTCGATGATCTCATTCGCGCCTCCTCTCAGTGTTATCCTTGTTTCTCTCTTAAATTCCTGCTATGTTGTTATCAGAATACAAAACAAAAAAAAAAAACAAAAATGTAGGAACACATTAGTGCAGAACAGAACACAGACCTGTTCTGGATCAAACAGATTCTCGAGGTTAAGCCCTCTAGACATTGAGATGATCTCAAAGGCATTGATTGCTGCTGGCTGCACTTGTTTCTTCTCAGTAACAAGATGTTCCTGTGCATGATCATTACATGCGTCATATGATGCTGTTCTTTAACACAAAAATTGAAAGTAAACAAGAAAACTATCCTCACCTCGGAGTCCTTGAAAACAGCTTCAACATCGTCCATGTTTGAATCATCCTTCTCCTCAAACACCGGAGGCTTGTAATCTTTCTTGAACCATTCATCTTCAAAGACCTCTTGTGGCGTTACACGCTGACACACAAAAACCATATCAACTCAGTTTCTTGACCAAATTGCACAATCAACACTTGAGAATCCACATTCTCATGTAATCAAAAGACATGTTTATTTGATCAGTATGTTCAACCACATCTTGACTGTCTTGATTAATCGACGATTATTAGTTGATTTTGCCACACATAGAAAACACATAAAGTGCGCAATTAAATTGAAAGATGAAGCAGATAAAGAGTTGTACATTTGAATATGTATAACAGAGGTTCTCCAACCTTTTTTTCTCCAGCCCTTTTGTGCTGGATAAAATGGAAAACATGATTGAGTGATACAATAGATTATGGTACAAAGGAATGAACATAGAGATCATTTTTCTCAATGTAACGAATATTGAGGTCATAAATTAGTTCATGTTTGAGTGAAAATCCTTAGCAACAGACAGCTTCTTGCTCAAAATAAGTGTGGACAAGAAAATGTTTTATATGTGTATGAGCATGTTAAATTTACTTACGGTCATTGGGTTTGGATCCAAGATTCGAGTGATCAGTTTCATGGCGCCTAGTGAGAGCCATGGAGGACAGTTGAATTCACCAGCTGAAATCTACACACACACAAAAATGCCAAAAAGGAGTTGCAAAACCTGAAATAAGGATTGTTGAAAAGATTCCACTTTGTAAAAAAAAGAGTTGCTCACTTTCTTATAAAGATTCATTAGATTAGAATCATCAAAAGGCAAGTAACCTGCAAGCAGGACATAGAGTATAACACCACATGACCACATGTCAGCCGTTGCTCCATCATAGCCCCCATCATTAAGAACCTAAAAACCCACAAAATACAAAGTGTAACAACCAGAGGAGAATATGATCAGAGATAATGAAAATATGTTGTTTAGGCAAACCTCAGGAGCAACATAGTTTGGAGTTCCACAAGATGTATGAAGGAGTCCATCATCCTGCTACCCCAAAAGCAATATAAACAATAGTTTAAGTATACAAAATGTTCCGACAACAAAATCAGCAAATTCAATACTATGGAGACAGATGGTCATTACCCTGACTTGTTGGGACAAAGCACTTAATCCAAAATCTGAGATCTTGAGGTTACCATATGCATCCAACAGTAAATTTTCAGGCTGCAGATCACATACGCACAACAGAATAGTGAGTCAATTCGTTACGCATATATAAAAGTGTCCATAAGTAACTTCTTCAAGTGTACCTTGAGGTCTCTATGGTAAACACCTCTGCTATGACAGTAGTCCACAGCATGAACAAGCTGCTGGAAATATCTCCGAGCCTCGTCTTCTTTCATCCGCCCATCATTTACCTTCACATGTTACCAAATCACATTTCAGTATATATGTAATGTGACACCGATCGCGTTTTTGCTAATAACTAACTTACAATCTTATCAAAGAGCTCTCCTCCTGTAACATACTCCAAGATGATAAATATCTTTGTCTTGCTTGCCATCACCTGCAAAACCATTTGCAATTTCCAACTTCTGTCACATGAATCCAAACAAAGATTCTGAGGAATGTTTATTAGAATCAAAGAGAGTAAAGATAAGTTATTTACCTCATACAGTTGAACAACATTTGGATGCTTTATCAACTTCATAGTTGCTATTTCTCTTCCGATCTGCACAAACAGTCAAATCAAAGAAGGGTAAGCAAGATTAACCGATAAAAAAGCGAAATGCAAAAGCAGATTTCAAAGTGTTACCTGTTCAGCCATCTTATGCTTAAGGACTTTCTCTTTATCAAGAATCTTGAGAGCAACAGGTTCTCCAGTTTCAGAGTTTCTTGCAAACTTAACTTTAGCAAAAGTTCCTTCTCCAATTGTTCTTCCCACTTCATATTTACCTACTCTTCGCTTTACTTGCTGCCTCCGATTCATTTTCTCCTTTTCTTGAAATTACCAAAATCACAGATTCAGAAGCTAAAGGATATTCCACCAAATGCTAAGAAAATAAGAATCTCTCTCTGAAATCAACAAACAAGCAGAACAAGATTACTCCAAATCAATACAAACTCGGAATCAAAGAGGAAACTGCAGCGGAAGAATCAAGAAGGATTTTATGAGTGAAGAAGAAGCAAAGATATATACGCCAGCTACAATATTTAATTTTTAAAAAAATATATAAAAAAGAACCTTAATTTTTGTTGGGATCAGTACATAAGAAAAGATCCGAAAGCTGCAGAGAGAGAGAGACTGGAAATGGCTTTTGAGAGAGACGAAGAGGCAGGTCGTGATACACGATGAAGATGAAGATGAAGAAGAAGATTAAATATTTATTTTTGGAATAATTCGTTTTTTTTTTGTGTGCTAACGGACAAACACCCTTACAACAGAAAGAAACAAAGAATCAATTCCTTTCGTAAAGCTAAAAACCATTAAAAGACAAAACCGATTCAAAGTTTTTGTGATGAAACTCAATTCGGATCTTCTTTCTTTTTTACTTATCTTCTTAAATAGTGACTCTTTTTTATCCATTCTGAATGATAATGGCATATTCCATTAGAGTAACGAATTGCGGCGAACTATTAGTATTTTTTTATTGACTGTTAGTGATAGATTTTAAAAAGAGATATACGACTATATTTTAAAATAATTTGCTGCTAACTTTAATACTAAACATGTAAAATTTTGATCTATATGTTGTTTCTCCAAAATTGTCGATCGGTCATCATCTCTTTTGATTTTTTAAAAGACATATTGAGTTTTTGAGTGTGATTATATGATCTGAAAACATAAATAAACATACGTAAATGATAGATAAACTGTGGAATTGTCTGAAACAAACGTGTAGTGCAATATCAACACTCGAATTAAAAGATTGTTTTGAATGGACTTAGAGCGAATCGTTTAAAAATGGGAAATACTGTTTATATTATGTTAGCAATGCTTTGAACGTATCCATTCCCTCGTGGGAACAGAAAACAAATATTTATAGATTGACATTAACATGACTCAGCGTTGATATGGAGAGATCCGACTTGAGATTGGTAGGGATCCTAGTTGGTGAAACATGATGTTGATGTTATTGTCAATTGATGTACTTACGGGATTGAAATCATCCACGATCTTTGGTAATAATTCCACAATACATATCCATGTGGATAGATTAATTGCAATATAAATTGTGTCAACGCAAGGACAAGGTGTAAACACATATGTTTATCGAGTCGAGTGTTTGATTATGGGTTAACGTCGAGCCATCGGGAGACTCATACCTCAAGATTCTCGACACGTGTTTTTTTCTTTATTTTATTTTTTTTGCTTTTTTTATGAATATGAAATAATCAACTCTAGTACTTTCTCTACATTTTACAATACTGTTTTGTGAAATGCTTACTGTAAGTTAAAAGTTTGTTAGTCGTAAGAGGTTACAAGATTACGTAAAAGAACTCAGAGAATCAGAGTTTTACCAGTGTTTCTTCGTCTTCCTGGTGTTAAAGAACTCGTGGCTCCCAATGATCTTTGAAGCAATATAATGAGTTCGTATTTTTTCAAGCCCAATAATGTTTTGCTTTGGATGCTCCTTCGTGGCTGAATCTCCATTGGAGATGCCTAGTTTAAAAGATTTATAACCTATTTTATGTTATATAACCAGAGGTGGCAAGTGAGTATAGTTGTCGAGTTGTCGAACTATTAATTTGGTTATATTTTATTCTATTTTATAACCAGAGGTGGCAAATGAGTATAGTTGTCGAGTAGCCTATTCACCAGATTATCTAATGAATATAAAACATCTATTTCGAATGGCAAAGTGGGAAGAGTGCAATGTGGACTAGTCTACAACCATTTGTTAATTTTCTTTTATATTGTAGCTTCTGTTTTAAGTTTGATTAGGTTTTGGATAAATAATCTTGTTATGTTGGCTCTTGGATTTAGGGAAGTATGACTCCTCCACAAGATTATGTTTCTAGAATATCTTTGAACTCGTGGATTTGTTAACAGCTCTGTGTAATCCTTGTTTCAATTTCTTAATATTCCCTTCGTTCCTGGGATAAAGATGGATTGAAGGCAGATAGATTTGCATTTTTAGATTTTTCACACAAATCAATAAATTTAAATTTAACAATTTATGTATTTTCTTCTTACGCAATCCATTTTTTTAATAAGTATTAACTAATAGAAATTCAAGAATTCAATTACTTTTAATTAATAGTTCTTAAAGTTTGTAGTTTGATAACAACTTAACATTAATTGACAAAAAATAGCTTAAAAATTATAAAACATTATATAATATAGAACAAGAAAAAAGCTAAAACATTATATATTTGAGAAATTACTCAGACTACCACTAATTTATCCGTAAATAACTAGACTAACTTCTAATAAACATTATTTACTAGACTAACTCTAATTTAGGGTTTAAGTTT
>OVBJ01003410.1:0-12316 GCA_900406535.1 Noccaea bulbosa
TCTTCGGATTGTGGCAACTTCGACCCTCAACTAAGGTTGTCGTATCCTGGGGTCTTAGATAAAAAGAGTCCTTTGTTTTCGCCATTGATGTTCTTAATGCTAAAACTGATTTGATCACTCGGTTTTAGATCCTTTGTTAATCTATGCATCAAAAGTGTTATAGGTTGATAGAACATTCATTGGTGAGTGATTCGTCCTTAGCCNATTAGCATACTTCCGTGTTTTGAGTTCAAAACCTGTTTGCATTTGTGTCCTGAATAGTCATTCGGTTACTTTCCATGAGCTTCTGCGAATTGTCTTGGCCTAGTGCTTGTCTCTACTGAATTTATATCGTCATTTACATTCTGTTTCCTGTTACCATTACACAACCAAATCATTCATTGTCTTAGCTCTGTTTCTTGTCTCGTAAGTTCATAGTGCAACGCTGGTCCTCTAGACTGAATCATTTATACTACACAAACATCCTTTTATCAAAACGTAGTCCTTTTGATTTAAAACTCATAGATTGATAAATGTTGTTAGATAATTTACTTATGAAACGTGAAAAAATAAAATAATGAAGGTGTCTGATCTGATGACCAATTTACAAAGAGAATGGCCAACATTATCGTGTCCGAGCAACGATGGTTTGAAGGTTTGGACACACGAGTGGTAGAAACACGGCACGTGCGCCGAGTGACGAGTCCGAGCTTGACCAACATGATTACTTCGAAGCCGGTCTCAAACTCAAACAGAAAAGCTAAACTCCTTCATGCCCTCACCAATGCTGGTAAAACATTCCCTTCACATTTATCTCATAACGGAAAATCACGTAAGAACCTTCGACGACCCGTATCCGATAACCTAACGGAAAATCTCTCCGGTCATGTTCCAAGACAGAATGCATTACCTGAATTGGTGGGGTTGATGAGCTATATATGGTACTCATTGTCTCATTTCAACGTGATACATTTAGAATTGGCTTGCATCCATTCACGTTACACTGATTGAGCCAAGATGGAAACCTAGAAACCGCGCGATTGCTATCTTTTTTTCGTGGAACAAATTTTATTAGTTTTTTTTATTGCACGTTTACTTTAAAAAAAATTGGCAAGTCTAATTTTGCCTCTTTTAAAATGCACTAATATAAATATTTAATTCATACTGAATATTTAATTTATATTAGTGCAAATAAGTAAGTAGTCTAGGTTACAAATTCACAAAGTTTCTTATCCGCCGTTTAGGGACGAAAACCATGTGCGATACCGACCAAAGCGTGTGGAGTACGCAGGAATTTCCGCTGACTTTTTACAAGGAAGGTGAGGCTAATACTTGTGTTTTTTGGGATTTGGACGATTTCCCAATCCCACGTCGTGTCCATCCTTCGTTCTTTTTTGAGTGTATCGAAAGGGCTATTTGTGCCCAGGGTTGTCATGGAAAGGTGTCAATTAATGCTTATGCTAGTAATTCTCGGCATGCTGAAGACTTCAGAGTCCAAGTCTTTCCCGAAGATGGTAAACATGCAAGAATCGCTTCCATGCTTGCTGACATGACGTTTTGGGCATTCGATAATCGCACTACACCAGCAAACGTTATTCTATTCGCAAAAATTAAGGACAAAATCTTGGCTACAAGTTTTAGGGGTTTGTGTAAGAGGATTTATGGTTATTTCTGCTGCATAGAACGGGAGTCGAAGCGATTTCTCGTTTTTGACAAATATATACGAAGAAATAGCCAGGGCAGAACATATTCTAGAAAGTCGAAGCTTCTTGATGTAGCATATCAAGCTTTTGTATGTCATGAGTTGAAACGTTTTTATTATTGTCTATCTATCTATAATATTTATGTGTTTTTGGAAAAAAAAAAAAGTAGTCTAGGTTACTTTTAAATGCACTAGTATAAATATTTGTTTCATAAATATTTGTTTCCTCTCGTAGACTTTTGTCTCGTGTGGAAAAAATTAATTAGGGTTTCTCAGTAAAGGGGGAATAAGGTTTGGCTCCACTGGCGCTTAGGTACTCAGAATAATATTCCACATCTATGGGTAAGCATCTATTCTAGAAACCGAAGGTTGTCAGCGAATCGAAACTAGAATCTGTGATTTGCCCGACCATCTGCTCGTGCTGATCTTGCTCTTCGTCCCGACAAAAGAAGCAGAGATTTGGGCAGTTTATTAACAACTCATTGCAACTCCATAAGGCACCAAAACTAGATAAATTGATTGCCGAACTCGGTCCACGTTGTCGTGTTAGCTGAGGAGGCAGTTAATCGCGGTGTGGAAGAGTTACAGTTTAAGCTCTTCTGGTACGCAGCGAACACAAGCTTTCCTAAGAGCCTTTACACATGCAAAACGCTAGTTAAGTTAACTCTATCAAACAAGATCCTTGTGGATGTTTCTTCCCTGGCTTGCCTACCATCTCTCTTAGATTTGAGACTCGTCTCCGTGGTGTATAAAGACGAAGACTCTCTTGCTAGGCTTTTATCAAGTTCCCCGGTTCTTGAGCTTCTGACGGTAGAAAGACATAAGGCTGACAACTTGAAAAACGTTACGGTGAAAGTGTCTTCCTTAAAAACATTATTTTATGCTTGGAAGTGGGAAGATAATGAAGATGAAGATGAAGATGAAGATGAAGATGAAGATGATTATCTCTATGGGTCGTTTGTTATCGATTCCCCGGCATTAACAAGTTTGAACTTAGATTTCGTTGGGGAAGACTGCTTGATAGAGAACATTGCTTGCCTTAATGATGCACATATCTGCTGTGTTCATTACCCCGATGACAAGTTTCTCAGATCTCTTTCTTCTGTTATACATCTGGACTTAATTATAGTTGACCAAATCAATGGTAGCTATTACATAACCCTCTCCTTCGTTCCTTGTTGCTTTCGTCAACTAATGTTGTTTTTCTTTTTTTTTCTATCACAGGTTGCGGGTTTTAACGTCGTTACGTTATCTCGGCTCATAGAGCTTTACTTTACTCCAAATAGATCAATAGATTGTTTTTTCTTCAAATTTCTCCTAAATTGAAAACTCTTACGATCGACAATGCAAGTACCCTCTTCCCTTAAAGTAAGCGCTTCTTTTTTTTTTTTTTTTTTATGAACTTAATATTAAAGTAAATGTACTGATATCAGTTCAACCGGTGCCTCCCACCTTTCTGGAACCAGCCAAGTTCTATTCCCGGATGCTTGTTGTCTCATCTAGAGACCTTTACGTGGATCGACTATGAAGGAAGAGAAGATGAGAAACTACTATTGACATACATTCTCGCTAACTCAAAATGTTTAAAGACAGTGGAAATCTTCTTTGTACCAAACTGCAATCTTGAAGAGAGACGAAAGGAGATAGAATCTATGCCTACGATTTCAACATCAGCTCGACTTCTATTCCCCACTGAACTGGTATGGAGGTTTAACGGAATAACTTTTTCTCCAAACGATAGTTAATTACTACTAATCTATGTATTTAAATTAATTAAGCTATCATATAATGATTTCATTTAGTTATAACTATTCGGTGATATATTTGAGCTCATTCTATTCGAAAACAAAGCTTAGCCTCATTTGTTTATTCAAGTATGTAGTTAGCAAAAGCAATTGTTCTCAAACTCTGTTTCTTCTGCCATGAAGTTTGTCTTAAGGCTCATGATCACAACATGCTCTATTTTATTTTCCATACAGTTGTAAAAGAAAATAACACTGGTGCTCCTTTAACTACGTAGTTGTTTTTTCTTCTAATTATGACATTGCATGTTGACGATAGTGGCAGTCATTAAGGATAGAAACATAACAGTAACACTTGTGATCAGACGAAATTACCAATCTATCAAAGTATCCCCAAGATTCTGGGAAAGTGTGACAAAGAATCTCTGAGAAATGACCTCAAATTAATGCAACTTCATCTTCATTGTCTATTTCTCTCCAAACTTGTTGTTCCTCTTTATGTTTTCTGTCAGCTCTCTGAGGCTTCAAATGATCCGTCCACCCTCTTCGGGATGACTTTTATTATTATCTTTTTGAAGGATTAAAAAAAACCATTAGGATTGGTGGTTGAAAGGGAGCTCTCGTCAACTTGAGTCTCTGTCATTTCTGCTTACATTAATTGAATAACTGGATTTTGTGTCAATGCACCTCCGAGGACTTGATTACTAACCATAAAATGCTCGGTTTTTCTCTTAATGTTGAAGTGTTCCTATTTTTTATAAGCTTTATTACACATTTTTCCCATTGATGCAACCTCAATTTAAAGACACCTCACTGATCTTCCCTCCTTTCCATCTGATTCCTCGTGCAAGTTGACCCTTAATATCTTAAGTTGTTATCAGTGTGAATGGAGATCACATACTTGGTGTAAATAACTCTTCTGGTGGAAAGACGTAAATAACTCTTCAGCGTGAATAACACTTTGTCAAGGTTCTAGTTCCACAGGTCTATGAAGCAGCGAGCCAAAGACGTTTACACAGAACTGAAACCTGCAGACTAGAAAGTGGATTTTATTTCAAATTAGAGTTGTAACCTAACGAAGAATTGGCTTCTTTGTTAGTATACACAGGAAACTCTTCAAAGAACGGAGAGTAAGTCTTATTCTCATCACTTATACTGCCAACAAAAGCTGATGGAACAAACTCGGGAAATAACAAACAGGATGTCCGATGGATTTAGCAGAGAAAGCAGTACTATATGATATGCTTGGTAGCAGAGCTCCCCTACCAAGCATATCATTAAGCTTCTTATACCATTTATTCAAATTATTGAATTTAACCCCTTGTACTTTTTTCGTGCATATCACATAGTCCAACTACAATAACATAAGCAAATCTACAATGCCGGTTCTAGCCGAGTTGTATCCTCATAGTAAATATGTTTAGAACTCATGATTATCCTAACACATCCTTCTTTTTATCATTCAAATACCCAACAACCTGAGCAGAAGGTCAGCATATATATATTTTTTTTTTTTGTGGACAAAACCAAGCATAAATATGGTTTTTAATACTTGAACGTGTGCAGCCCAAGCCATCTTTGACTATAATATTTGATGACGTGTTGTCGTTTCGANTGTTTTTTTTTTTTTTTTTTTTTTTTTTTTTTTTGGGTAATCGTCATCGATGTTGTTGTTAACTTGTGATGGTGTGCGTGTGTCTTGTCGTTAATCTGTTGGAAAGAGGAAAAAAGAAAATGAGAAATGAAAAAGAGAGGCAAAAAGGAAGAGATGCAGTCATCCGCCATGGAAACTAAGGAGAAGATGATTGAGAAGAAGAGAGATCTGAGAGTGGAGAATATAGCCTGCTGTCTCGGACAGAGAAGAGCATCGGAAGCAGAGGCGTAAGTGAGAAGAGAAGACAAAGCTCATAGAGATGGAAGTGGAGACGTCATGCAGAAACTAAAGAGAACACCACCACGAAGGAAAAGGAGTAGAAAACGAAAAAGGAACTGATCAGATCTGAGCAGAGACAAGAGGAAAACAGAGGTGGATAAGTGAAGAAGAAGAAGAGACCAAAAGAAGTAAAGCACTGTTGATGAGCTGACTTTGGAGGCTCGTCATTGGAAGAGAGAGAGTTGGTTTGGTGCAGAGACGGTTTAATCATGACTATCATCAACCCAGGAGTCCACTGGAAGCAAGTAGGAACCCTAGTCCTACCGAAGGTGCATTTTGGAAGCGTTGCTTCCTGGCCAAGAAATTGCTGAGAAACCTGCAATTTATTCTCAGGAAAACAGTGTGTGTCAAGCCTACTTTGGAGGACGATTACGGCCGGAGGAAAATGAGTTAGGCCACGAATGAGATTTATCGGGAAAGAATACATTTCTTAGAATGCACAGGAGAAATAATTTCATCAATCGGAGTAATAACTCATCCGAAAATCCCATTGCAATTTGGCAAGAAATCATCCAAACCTAAGAATTCCAGAAAAACAGTTTCGCCGCAGAGTTTTGAAGTGATCTTTTGGAGGCTTAAACGAAGTCAGATCGAGCTCATATTTGGTATCTCGAATGACGACATATTCTAGTTTATAATCAACGGTGGGATTGAGAAGGTAACGGTCAGTTTGTTATTTATTCGTGTCTTTCCAAACCTGTTTGGCACAGTGAGAAGCAGTATGATGTGTCTGACGATTTGTAATGTTTGGTTAGGCATATGAGCTCCATTTGAGCTTAGTTCTGGCATGAGCTTACTAGACACAATTATCTATGTCTCACTCGTAGGAAAACTGGTTTGGAGTTAGAGAATATGGGAAAACGTGATGTTAAAGCGGAGACAGAATCTGTCCAAAGAAGAAGAATGAAGAACGAGGTGTTTGGTTTCATCATGACGGTGACTCAGGTGAGGGTTATATTTATTTTTTTATGTTACATGATTCATGGCATGTAGGCTTAGATCTGTTTGTTAGACTTAGTTTCTATGTTACTATGGATATGAATATGAATGAGTATAATATGGTATAATATAACATGATGATGATGTGATGACATGGTATGTATGATACGATATGATATGATGCAGTTTATTCAAATCATTGAACTTAGCATCGCATTGCTGCTGCGAAGCATGATAACCCCTCTCAGCCATAATTACACTTAATGTAGTCCTAAATACTACAAAAAATGGCTAGAACACAAAGTAACATATAGAAAAGTCGTAGGTTTGAATAAGGAAACCAAAACTTGTAGCGTAGAATAACGAAACCATGAAGACTTAACAGGAACATGTTAAAGCAACATTGTCATGTATATGGCAATATTTTCCATCTACGATAGTACACTCCAAACCTGTTAAACCATGAAGAGCAATAGTTTAGTCACAACTCACAGGTAGAAACAAATGAGGAGATGAGCAAGGATGAGAAGACCAACGTCAGAGACATCAAGCCTCAAAACTATAAAAGAAGTCAGAATGGGCTACACCATGAGAGTAGTGTGACACAAATTCCAAGGAGCGTTATGTATGATTAGAATGAGAGTTTTGATTTGACATCATGTACGCAATCTCTCTAGTAGAAACTGCTTTCAAGTTAATAGATACGAAGAAGACTTGAAAGAGAATAAGTGTCCAACTATTTATAAGTATACACAGAAAAATCTTCAAAGAACAGAGAGTAAGTCTTATTCTCATCACTTATACTGCCAACAAAGAGAAGAGAGAAGCAAGAATCAAGCATAAGATGGGCCACAGGAGGCTTTAGTCAGAAACATCTTTACATTCATGTTAAAAAAGACAAAGAAGAAAAAGTGATTTCAAACTGAAACAAACCTTTCGAATATAGCTAGCTCTAAGATTAGTCAGACAAATCCAACGTGAAAGTGCAGAATACACTAATGGTCCTTCATGCATGCTATCAATAGTCATATATATGTTTGTAAGTTTGTTTAATTGCTTTCTGATTTTTTCATGTGCAAGTTTGCTTTTTCCAATTAATGAAAAGAAGATCATGATATGTTTGCATTTCTTCAGTTTCCTTGCATGCAGGCATGCTCCACTACTAGTTATTTATAGTCCAACTATAAGAAATCAAACATAATATATACAAGTTTCAATATATTAGTAACTTTTTGTGTGTGTTATATACTTATATTCATGAAACAAGCACCGTTTCTCGTACATGTTATTATAATTGTATATATAGCTAGAATTCTCAGACGACAAAAGAGTGGGTCAACGGGAGCTCGTATTTAATTTAGTGCTTGCAGTACAAACTTGAACTGATTCGTCTATAGTTTTACTTTAAGAAAATATATCTCTGGGGTAACAAAATTAGAAACGTGATGTCTTGTGTTTTTGACGCTTTCTAACCCTTGTTTTCATGAGTTTTCCGAGTCTTTTTAGCTTTTATCGAGTCTTTACAGGTCTAGAGACATTCTAAGGAGAGTTTCCGTGATACGGAGCGGCAAAAGGTGAAACCATGCAATAGGGAGCAAAAAGGCCGATTTACGAAGTTCAGGCGAGCACATCACTCGAGCACCCGCTCGAGCACCTCAGTCGAGCAGACCACTCGACGGCCTCTGTTCACTCGATGAGCACTGTTCACAGTCGAGCACTGTTCACCGTCGAGCTTTGTTCACCTTCGAGCGCTATTCACCGTCAAGCTTTCCTAAGAGCCTTTACACATGCAAAACGCTCGTCACTGATCTTCCCTCCTTTCCATCTTATTCCTCGTGCAAGTTGACCCTTAATGTCTTAAGGTGTTATCAGCGTGAATGGAGATCACATGCTCGGTGTAAATAACTCTTCTGATACCTTCTCGCCTAAAAAAGGCCAACAAAGCTGAACATATACACACAAGCCATAGACTACAATGAACACTTTGTCAAGGTTCTAGTTCCACAGGTCTATGAAGCAGCGAGCCAAAGACGTTACACAGAACTGAAACCTGCAGACTAGAAAGTGGATTTTATTTCAAATTAGAGTTGTAACCTAACGAAGAATTGGCTTCTTTGTTAGTATACACAGGACTTACTCTCATCACTTATACTGCCAACAAAGAGAAGGGAGAAGCAAGCATCAAGCATAAGATGGGCCAACAAGAGGCTTTAGTCAGAAACATGTTTACATTCATGTTAAAAAGACAAAGAAGAGCAAGTGATTTCAAACCTTTCGAATTTAGCTCTAAGATTCGTCAGACAAATCCAACTGAGAAAAGAATCTTTGACACAGACTGAAATATCATAATTACAAAGGAAAAAAACAAAAAAAAAAAAAAGAACCCACCAAGATACTTGTGTCTTCTGCTACAGTATCAAGCCTTCCAAAAACCAACTCAATCGGGGCTATGGTGCCGTCTGTATGGTTGTTTTTAAGTAAAATTCCATCAGGCGAAAGTTGCAGAGAGAAACGCTATAGTGTGTAGTGAGAATATACTGCCATTGCTAGATGAGACAGACTCGAACACTGCCATTTGTACTACATTCCAAGTCATAACTCATACGAGAGATGATGTTTCATGTGTTGAATTCTCAGAGTCCTCTCTTAGCGTTGTATCAAATTTCGCAAACCCCACAGAGTTAGTACTTATTAATTAAAGAAAATACGGTAATTATTCAAAGGATCGGAGAAGTACCAAATGATGTTAACTAGAAAACATAACAAATAATCAGTCAAAGGGAAGAAACGCAGCCAAAGTGAGATTATTGGAAAACAAAACAAGCAGTCTGGACAATAACATTATCTTGAATTTGGACAAGCAAACAGTTGATGGAAGAAGCAAAGATTACATTGACAATAATCAAATTTATGAAACAGAGAACAAACTCGGGAAATAACAAACAGGATGTCCGATGGATTTGGCAGAGAAAGCAGTACTATATGATTTGGTTTCCAGATCATATGTCATCAGTGCTCGATGTGACACATAATCACGGAACAGCAACTTATTCTTCTTCTTCTTCTTCCCATCCAAAAGTGCCAGGGGCGAGAGAGCGATTGCAAGTGGTGGTGGGATATCAAACCACAAACAAGTTGCATCCACATCTATGGAACACATTTTGTCCCATGTCTTGTTGCCAGAATCGAACGACCATATCACTTGGTTGGAGGACTTCATCACGGATACGCACAGGCGGCTGTCGAGGTTGCACATGGCCATCTCGTTAACCCTTGCATTGGCAAAGGGAGCTTTACAGAGGACTTGAAAAGCTTCCGTGTGAAGATCCAAGGACACAACTTTGGTCTCTTCGCACTCTGTGAACCAGTGAAGCGACCCATCTACATACACAGGGTCGGCGAAACCATCAACCCGACAAGGAGCAGCGGGAGTGACATACCTCCAAGCGTTGGTGCTAAAGTCGAAAACTTGGCATGTGGTAGCGTTTTCTAGGCCTATTTCTGAAGAGTTGTATAACCAAACGGGCTTGTATGTGCCCGTGATTTTGTCTTTGCCGAATCCAAGCTTAGAGGCTGGGTGCCCAAGTTTGTAGTATCTGTATATTCCTAACTCGGTCACGAGGAGTTGTAATTGGCAGAGAGGAAGAGAAAGATACCATCCAGTGGTGGGGTTGACGACAAAAGCCGGACGGAGGGGAGCGTAGAAACAAACGAGACCGTCACAGCTACTTCCGGAAACTTTGTAACAATCGCCCTGCTTCTGCTCCCATGGAGCAGGGATCTCGACGGGTGATGGGGATGGTGAGCCCAACACCAGTGTTCTAATAAATCCTATGTCTGGGTCAGTGGTTTCGCCAGGGTATGTGGACAGCATGAGAACATCTGGATCTCTTGACTTCTGACGATGGGCCAGCTGTCTTTCTTTGAAGATTGGTGATTCGATCGTCAATCTCCATTGCTTCGACACAGACTTGAATCTCAGCAGAGATTTCACCGGAAGTCTCTCCAGGATGCACTCTACAACTTCATGGGGCAGCGTTTCCATCTTCAAGCAGCGTTTTGACATTCTTCTGATTGATCAAGAGTAGATACAGAGCTTTTATTTATACAAGTAATCTGACCCAATAGAAAAAAAGGAAAAAGGTAAATCCCAACACTTTCCTTTCCTTTGAATCTAAAATTTTTCAGTGTCTGAATTCTCTATGGGATTTCATCAGATCAAGGAAAGGAGAAGGAAACAGATCGACGCAGATCTTTTCTCCAAACTCTAATTTAAACTCTCTCCAGACACGAAACCCGAAACCTCCTTATCTCTTCTTTTCTTTTTTGTCCTTTTTTTCCTTCTGGGCTTTCATGGGCTGATTACCCAAACGGTTAGAATTGAATGAGAAAGACTGTATCTAAAACCCGACCAAACACACACAAATCAAATGGGACCCACTATCGATTTTCCACTTCGGTTTGACCAACCAAAAAAAACAAAAAACACAAAAACAAAATAAACAAACATTCTAGTTCACTGAATTAGATTTTGGTTTTAGTTAATACTCTTCTGGGCCGATATCAGTAACTAAAAAAATAGTTACAGTATTACTCCCTCCATTATAGTTTTTTTTTTTTTTTTAAATAAACATTTTTCTCTTTTGTTTTGTCCATGTCTTAGACCACATCTTATTATTACTCTTTGCTTGGTGACATATTAAATAGTAGTGAATTATATAATTTTCATTGGTAATTGGTACGAAAGATAGTAGTAAGAAAAACAGTGATACTAAATATAGCGGTATAAATAGAGATAGTATAAAATAATGATACAAATAAAAGTTTTCATTGGTAACAATACAACAGTACATACAATGATAGTTAATATAATTAAAGAAAAAACAATTTGAAAATAAATAGTTTGATGAAAAATCAGATTTTCATACTCAAACTCAAAGGTAACTTAATTTAAATTAAATTTGGAGTCTTATAAAATAAAATATTATATTTTACTCTATAAAAATAAATCACCAAGTATTTATAGATTTATAGAAAATTGACTATTCAACTACATTATATATAAACAAGCAAAAAATAATAAGTATCATTAAAGATTAAGAATCATATTAAAAAAATGAAATATGTAAAACTCACAATTTTGTAGGTTAGATATATAAGAGAAAGAAAAAATAAAAATACTTTGTTTAAAGAAAATTCAGATTTTTATATTAAAAATGTGAATTATCTAATAAAATGACTGTTTGTACCACTGTAATTTGATGGTTTTACTTGTACCACCACTTTACTCCTTGTAACACTCTTCTTATCTCTTTTTATTTTTGTCCTTTTTTCTTCTGGGCTTTCATGGGCTGATTACCCAAATATGATTTCGACGGTTAGGACTCCCAAGACGCAGGTTTATATATATATATATTATTTGTTTTGTATAGTTTCCTTACATTTTTCACATTATATGTTTGTATTGTTTTAGACTAAATTACTATAGTTTCATATGAAATAAGCTACTAAATTACATAAGAAGTTTAACTCTACATGCATGAGCATCATTTAGCTATCCACATTTTTTGTATATCTGCAACCAGGCCCGGCATGTGCCAAGGGTGCAAATGAACAGGGTTTAAATATTTTTGTGAAAATTTATGTTATATTTCAAAGTATTTTCGAAAATTTAGGGTCCTGTTTGCAAAATTATATTGCTCATTCTTGCAAAATCAAAATTATTGCCTGTCTGCAACCATCTTGTTTTAGTAAACAACAATAGTAGCACATACTCTAAATTGGTTCTTGATATATAAGATCCAAGGAGGAGTTCACTTGGAGTCTAATAGGCCGGGTATGCTAGAACTTAAGCAGTGGAAATATGGAACTTAAGCAGTGAAAATGTTATTATTTGCAGTGGAAATATGGAACTTAAGAACTTGATATCAAGTCGGAATTTTTATTCTGATATTTGCCCCGTTTTGACTCGCCCTGTTTAATATTGTTTAAAATTCAAATATATAACCCAAATGTTTATTA
>OVBJ01003411.1:0-12315 GCA_900406535.1 Noccaea bulbosa
TTTTAGAAGTCTACCTCGCGACACAGATCTGAAATTCACGAAAATCAACCGAAAAATTACCCCGTCGAGCTCTTGGGCGTCGTCGACGGCGGATTGCTTCGATTTTAACCTTCAACAGAGAAGCCCAACTGTTGCCGTGAGCTTGGTCGCCGGAAATGACTACATACAAGAACTTGAAATTTTGAGAGATGGATTAGAGAGTTTTTGGGATGAAAATGGAGAGAATAAGGTAGAATAGAAGGTTATGAGAGGAAAAGAGTGAGATTTGGGTAGGTAAATTAGAGAGAAACAGCATTCAAAGCTTGAAGATGGTTGAAAATGGTGGTTGGAAGAATTGATGAGGATGGCATTTTCATGAATAAGTGTAAGGGATGAGGGTTGTTTAGACATTATCATTTAAAGTAGACTTCATAAAGAAGTCTACTTAATGGCATTTTTGTGATTATATGTAAGTGGCGAGGATAATATAGGAGAAAGAGGGTGTAAGTATTTTAAAAAGTGAGAGGGGTGTAGATTTGTATTTGACCCAAAGTTGGGGTACAAAAACAAAATCATCCCTTCAAACAATAACATTCAACAGAAGCAAATAATTAAATCAAATAAACTAACAACTTAAATGAATTCATTAAAATCATAAAACACAATTCCTATCATCGTCTTCCTCGGGCTCGATTCCATGATCACACTTTTCCTTTAGCTGCATCAAATGGCAAAAAACATGCGTGAGTATTTCATAAATACCCAGTGAGACGATCATTATGTCTACATGCCATTTACGCAATTTCTAGACGATTAAAGTCTTTTAAATAATTTCTATAATCAAATACCTCCAAAATAATTATTAAATAATTTCCAAAAATTAAATTAATAATATTAATTAATTATAATTCCGAAATAATTAATTAAATTCTTCCAATTAACCATTTAACCAATTAAAAACATTTCACCGATTTAAACCATTCAATTTTCAGTAACCAATTGATTTTCAATTTTAATTAAATTAAACCGGTTAACCAACAAAACCAGTATCGGTGTCGATCGACACAGGATTTGTGTCGATCGACACTATCAACATTGGTGTCGATCGACACCCGATTCTCAGGGTGAAACCAGACGCGATGANCAGAATCATCACAACTTACACACCCAAACACAATTCAACACATCAATAATCACGAAAACCAACACATAACTCAAGAACAGCCACAAAACTCATCAATTAAACAATTTCAAAAATACAGATCTAGAATCACAGACTCACCGTGATTTTTGATTGAGGGAGAGAAAAGGAAGAAGAACAGCAAGAAATCACCACCCGAAACTCCAAAATTTCTCCAGAAATCTCCAATCTCCTTTTTCTCTCACTTTTTCTTTGAAAACCTCCAAAAACTGAAAGAAAAGCAGCTGCATTCTTTTTATTTCATGAGACAAGGGTTTCTCAAACCCAAACTAGAAAATCACTCGATTTAAAACGAATTGGAAATTGTGATTTTGGACTTGTATCGATCGATACTAGCCCTGGTGTCGCTTGACACCATGCCCAGAAATCAATTCTGAAGTTTACGAATGTTATATTAGCAGTGATTTTCGACTTTGATTTGACTACATATTTTTCAAGTTGAAAGTTAGATTTGAAAATAAAAAATAATTCACGTTTTTTTTTCATAAAATCATTTTAAATTTTGTCACAAATTTCGAGAAATCAATACGAACTGATGACACATCGTAATAAAAGCTTCACGCGCATAGAGTCAAATGGAAGAAATGTGGAACGTTTTTCTTTTGTATTGTTTTTAACTTTTTTACCAAAAAGAAACAAATAACATTATATAAGTAAATAATTATATTGTGTTTAATTGGATCTTCTAGTCAGATTCCCCACCATATAAGGAAGTAAATTTATATATAAAGAAATAATTTGTTTTGGGGGGATTAAAATGGAAAATAATATAATTCTACATTTTCTTAAACATTAGAGATTTCTGAGGAAAAAACAAAAAAACACGGGACTTTTTCTTTGGTTTTGACTGAATGTGAGGTGCTTATAAAAAAAAGCGAATTAATGAACGACTTCAGAGGTTGCGAACTTACGATGTCAGTCCATCACTAATTTTTCGGACACACCAAATTCTCTTTAATCTAAATTTCTTCATTTAACGGAAGAGACCAGAAGCTTTTTACTCGGAAGAAAGCAAAAGTCCTTTGATCTGAAGATTGAAGAAAAAAAAACGAAAATGGAGAATCTATTAGGTCTTCTAAGACTTCATGTGATTAGAGGTGTTAATCTCGCCATTAGAGATTCCAAAAGTAGCGATCCTTACGTCATTGTTCATATGGGCCAACAGGTAAATCCCAAACTCCAATTTTAATCCCAAATTAGAGTTTAGCCTTTCGTAATTCAGTTTCTCAAGTAATTGTAATGGGTTCGTATAATCTCTAGATATTTTTTTTTGTTAAAAATAATCTCTAGATATTCAAGGTCTCGTTTTAGATATTGATCTTTTGGGTCATGAATCAGGTTATGCTTCTCAGAGATTCTGATGTATCTAATGAGAGAAATTAGTAAAAAAAGAAAAGAAATGTTTCTTGCTTTGGATCAATGCAATATTGATCTTCATTATAATCACCAGGGCCTCAATTTTTTTTTTTTGTTAAAGTATAAAACAGAACATATTATAAATATCAACTGTAGCCTACAGTCTGTAGGTTAAATGTTTTTTTTTTTTTTTTTTTTTTTTTTTTTTTTTTTTTTTTTTTTTTTTTTNTTTTTGAACTTTCTGTAGGTTAAATGTTGTTTCATTAGACTGATGAAAAGTTCATAGGATTTGATTTTATCATTTAAAATAGTAGTTATGGTTTCTGACCTTGTACAAGGTTTTAATTTTATTTTTTCACCTTAATTTGTATTTGGTGTTATGTTTATTCTTCTTTGATGTAGAAGGTACGAACCCGAGTGATGAAAAAGAATTTAAATCCAGAATGGAACGAAGACTTGACACTTTCCATTACTGATCCAATTCAACCTGTCAAGATCGTAAGTGATTCCTACATTTCATTCTTTTTTATTACTAAGGTTGGAAAAAAAACGTAACTAGAAAATGGGTATTTTGTGTTGTTGTGATGATGATACAGATGGTTTACGATAGGGACTGGTTCTCAAGAGATGATAAGATGGGAGATGCGTTTTTTCACCTTGATCCGTTTCTTGAAGCCATCAGAATCCAAAACCAACTCGGAAGACTCCCTGACGGAACCGTTATGATGAATATACAAGCAAGCAGGCAAAACTGCTTGTCAGAAGAAAGCAAGATTGTGTGGAACAAAGGAAAGATTGTTCAGAATATGTTCCTTAGACTCCAAAACGTTGAGTGTGGAGAGATCGAGCTTCAGCTTGAGTGGATTGATGTCTCGGGCTTTTTGAGTGAATTAGGAGCATGAGGACGTTGGTGACTAGATCCATTTTTATATTACAGGATGTTTTTTTGGGTGAAGTATAGTACTAGTTATGAGATCCGAAAGAGGCAAAACCAAACTTAGAACACCAACTCTTACGTTGTGTTGGAAGCTCAAAGCCTAAAATAAAATGAAACAAAGAGAGAGATATGTTAACTAATAATATTTTACAAGTCTCCCTCTCCAAAGCTCTTACATCATCTATGACATTTAATAAGCTCATAGCTAGAACCTGTGATCAAATTAGTTACCAAATACAAAGAATGTTACTTTCACCTTGGTTAAACATAATGTGGTACATTATCACAAATACCAAAAGACGGAAACAAACAACAAGCATAATAAATGGGCTGGTTTGTGAGGTACAAGCATAATAAACAACAAGCCCTTTTGATTAATTTCATTTTCGTAGATTTATTAAAAAGTCTTTAGCATAAAAACAAGTTAGATTTGAGAATTCTTCACATGATTTTTATTTGGTACTGTAGCAAGGAATTTGATGTAATTTCACGTGTCTTGATGGCTATATCAAATTATAACACGGCAATTTAGATGCTTTTGTTGATCGTTTTGTATTTTATATATAATTTTTTTTTTCTTTTTTTTTTAACTTTTACTTGCATTAAAATAAATGTAGCAAAGATGTCCAATGTTACACAATGAACCACCAACCCTAAATGATTTAAACCCAAATTAAAAGAACCCAACGAAAATAATTAATATAGATGGTCTGCAGAAGACTATATAGTCAACGACCATGAGGCCCAATGAACTGCAGAAGCACACCAAAGGCAGTCCACGGATGCAGCCAGAATTTTGTTTTTAATCCATTGCCCGGTAAAACTCGAACCCACAGAATTATTATTGCTCTTATTCTCAGAATTTGCTTGAAGACCCAAGTGTGATGCTGTTTCTCTTTCAGTTCCCAGATTGAGATGTCTTTGATAACATTTTGATGTATCCAAGCGACCCATATAGATTTCGTTTTGAACCGAAACAGCCAAAAGCGCTTAAGAGTGCATTCCAAGTATTCAAATTCTTAATCCCCAGACCTCCCTCATCTTTTGGTAATGTGACTGTTTCCCAAAAAACTTTAGCAGAGTAATTGCCTTGAAGTGTACCTTTCCACAGAAATGCATTGCACATAGAATCGATTTTCCTTATGCACTCTTTGGGCAGAACGAATGCACTACACCAAAAGTTTGTGATACCTGCAATTACCCTATTTATAAGCACTTGTCTACCCGCAAATGATAGATAATTTGAGGTCCAGCAGTTGATTCTCTTTCTTATGCTTTGTAGGAGAGGCTCACAGTTGAGCATTGACAACTTTTTGGAGCTCAGAGGGAGGCCTATATAGCGGATAGGGAGAAATCCCTGAGGAATACCCGAAAGAGCTTCTATATTTGCAACCTCAGCCAGAGAGACCACATGAGAAGAACCATGATTTCTCTTGGCTAACAGACAGGCCAGAAAGCTGGTGAAAATCTGAGAGCACTTGAGGGATTCCTTGGATGGAGTTGGGAGAGCCATCTGAGAAAATAAGTAAATCGTCAGCAAAGCAGAGGTGAGTAAGCTTTGAGTCCTTGCATTTCGGATGATATCCAATAACTCCATTATCCGCTGCATCATTTAGCATTTGCGAGAGGATATTCATTGCAAGTCGGAACACATATGAAGATAAATGGTCGCCTTGTCTTAGTCCTCTTGTACCACGAAAATATCCATGCATTCGACCATTAATCCCTACTGAAAATGCTGTTGTGGTTAGGCATTGTTTTGTCCACTCTATGTACAATGTAAGGAGATTTAAAGCAAGCAAGCAATCCACCATAAAGTCCCAACGAATAGAATCAAAGGCCTTAGCAATATCAATCTTTAGAGTTACTTTGTGGGCTCCTTTATTTTTTTGATAGCCGTTTATAATTTCTGAGGCAAGGAGGGAGTTCTCTAACAATAATCTCCCTTTGATGAATGCAGTCTGATTGGGAAGGATCAAATTTGGCAAGAGTGGTTTCAGTCTTGAGACTAGGAGCTTGGAGACAACTTTGTAGAGCCTATTACCACATGAGATGGGATGGTACTCTTTGATGATAGTCGCTCCTGGAAACTTCGGAATCAAATTTAAGATTGTTGAGTTGATGGAAACTGGTAAGTAAGCTTCTCTAAAAAACTGTGAAATGGCATTGATCACTTCATCTCCTAATACTGACCAAGCGTTCTTATAAAAACCTGAGGTGAGTCTATCTGGGCCACGGCTTTTATTCGGGTTAAGACTGAATATAGTTTTCCGAATTTCCTCAGGTGTGGGAACGCGCGACAGACCTGAGGCTTCTGCTAGAGAGCAAGTATGGCGAGTGAGGGCAGAGATTGTTGATAAATTGGAGTTCCTCAAGAAAACCGGAGGACGAAGAATACTCTTACAGTGAGACACCGCAAGCGTACCAATATCATCAGCTGACTCAGCTGCAACTCCAGAAAGACTGGTTAAGGTATGAACTGTATTAAACGCATTCCTAGCTTTTGAGACCTTGTGAAAGAAGGGAGTGTTTTGATCTCCGACCTGTAGCCAGTTTATCCTTGATTTTTGTTTGAAAAACTCTTCTTCTACTCTCAAAAGCATTGATAGCTTGTCAGAAAGGTTCCTCTCGGTTTGAAAATTTGATGGAGAAGGGTTCTGCAGAGATAATGTTTGAGAACACCTGAGAACCTCTCTAGCTTCATTCACACGTTTTTGTATATCTGAATAGTTGTCTTTATTCAATGTTCGTAATGCCACTCTGAGTTGTTTCTGCTTTGCTATTAACGCAGTAAGAGAATGATCAATAGCCTCAAAGGAAGTCCAGGCATTAGAGACCGTTTCCAAGAAGTATGGATGAGCAGAAAGATAGTTGTAGGATTTGAAGGGGATTGATCCAGACAAAGGAACTTGACATTCCAGCTTGATGCGGTAAGGCATATGATCTGATATATCAGGCGCACTAAACTCTGCATTGCTGTGAGGAAAAACTGACAGCCACTGCTCATTTATGAGAGCACGATCCAACTTTTTAACAATAGGATCAGGTTGCCTATTAGACCACGTAAACCTTGTTCCATAGAACCACAAGTCTCTGATTTCCAGTTGCTCCAAGCATGCTTTAAAGTCAATCATAGGGGTAGTGAATTGATTAACAGAGGGTACAGAGTGCTCATCTGGATGAAAAATTTCATTGAAGTCCCCACCAACTATCCAAGGGGAAGATCCAAGAGATAGAGATGCTTGAAGATCAATTAGCTCAACCCAAAGATTGTTTCTTGTCTCAGCAGTGTTGTCTGCATATATTGCTGTGAAATAGAAGGAAGAGTAACCTTGGCATTTGACTTGACAAGTCATAGACTGTTTTGATTTGTGGAGTATAGCCACAGAGAAGGGCGCTTTACAAATGAAGATAATACGTCCATCTTCATCTTCTGAATGATTAGAGGTAAAGGACCACCGTGGGCAAACAGCGGACATCACATGAGTCAAGTTAGGTTCTTTAATGTGTCTCAAGAATGGCACCAAAATAAACTTGATTATATACTAGCCAGCGTCGAAAAGCATCATGCTTTTGAGTATCATTAATTCCTCTCACATTCCAAAAAAATAGGCTCCTATAATGGAAATATTAACATTGATTCTCCCCCATTTCAGGAAGCGGTAGTAGATGGTAAAATACTTTCAGAGATAGCAGACAGTGAACCAAGAGGGTTGATGTTTACCTGGCAAATTGTACCTGACAAAGGCGCAGATAAATCAGGAGGCTTGGTCAATTGCGGCAGAATGACCTGAGATTGCTCAAGATGGGACATGATGGTAGGGCCAATGCCAATAGATTCAATGGAACGAACACCAGGTTCATCCTCAGGAAACTCAACAGGATTAACAGTCTCGACAGAGCTTAGATTCGTGGGCTCCAAGTTGGTCTGATCATTATTCGCTAGACAAGAGAATGGATTAGAGGCTTCCAACTCTAAGACTGGCGGAAAGATCAACTTATTACCCCCTGAATTTCGAGAACTCTTTGGATTAGATTTGGTCACTCGCTTATAAGTTTTGGCAACAAATATTTCAGCTGGGAGAGCCATCACTCTTTCTTTGGATGGTAGAGCTGAAGGTGGTTCAGTGACGGAATCTGATCCCGAAGCAACGAAGTCAGACACAGGGGTCTGTTGGAATTCATGCAGGTTTTTAACACTTTATAGAACTACTCATGAAATCAGTTCAAAGACCTCAAGAAAAATATTTAAATAAATCTGGATCTAAGAGTCTCGAACATACCTTGCGTCTTTGAGCACTCCAAGTGTAGCGCCTCTACCGGTATCCACACGCACACAAATTGGATCAGAACGGGATACTAGTGCCGTCGAGATCAAATCTCAGGAAACTATTATTAGGGTTTTAGATCTATTTTACTAATTGATAAGAGAACACGTTTCTCTTAGTCTTGCCGCTCACTTAGATTTCTATGCAAGACGTGGTAAGCTTTATATATATTAAACACATAAACCTAATTCAATTAAGTATTGGTTTATGGGCTTAATATCATATGCCTCACTACATGGAGTCCATTAAAATAATGAATACACTTATTCATTACAAGTGAAATTTGTATTCAAAACATATACACTTATATATTTTACTTTATTTCTACGTAAATATATACACTTATATATATTTTACTTTATTTTATTTATTCATATAAATAAAACATTCTCCAAAACCCTAAATATACTTTGATCCAATTTGCTTAGGTGTGTGACCCTATAGGATCGTATAATACTAGCAATGAGTTCATAACCCATAGATTATAAGCGGTCTCTAGCAAGACATTATAATCACCTAATATTAAATGATTATGCAACCTTGACGTTACAACGTTAACTAGAGAAATACAAATGATTATTTCAGGACATTCCCAACAATCTCCCACTTGTACTGGAATCAACTATTCCTACAATCACTTTGTCTCTATGTCTCGATCTCAGCATAAGGCAAGAAATGGTGTCATCCTTATTAAGCTAGATCACATTTATCATACTGATTAAACAAACGATTGACATTCACCTTGTTTAAGCACGGCCATGCATTTCTCAGTATCAAATCTTCGATAGGCCCAAAGACACAATCTCCCGTTACATAGGAGGGACAAATCCCATATTGTTCCATCCATGTATCTCACACAATTCATAATGTGCCCAATCACTATCTCTATGGTCACCTTTTACGGTTGACGTTTGATAGAGTCAAAGCACACTAATCCATGCATAAAAATATCATGATGAACTCAGGTGAAGGACTATACTCTATAGGTATAATGAGAAACTTTTATGACACTAATATAACAATCTTGTAAAGTTCTCATGACGGGTCAGTCCAATATTGTGTTCACTAACACCTATTCATGTGACTGACTTTAATACAACATATTAATGATTTCACGAAACTTAGTCATCAGTCACCTCACATACTAGTCATTTTATTTATTAATGTCCCATATTAATAACCTTGACCAGGGACATCTATTATTTATAATGCAGTTGTGCTAATTCCGGTACTAACAATAAGCCCCCCCCCCCCCCCCNTGTATAAAAGAGGAGATCGTGAGCTATTAATAACAATTATTCCGTGCCGATTCTAGCTCGTTTCCGATGTGATGCTGCGTTATTGACTTTAGATTCGTACCGCCTCGTAAAAACCTTGATATGGGAAAACCCTATGAGATAAAAACCATAAAAAGGGAAAAAGTACGTTGACGTCATCTTGTCCGCAAGTAGAATGTGCTTTTGACAATTTCTCTCGGACTTGACGTTAGCTTGTCAAGGAGAATAAATTGCTGAAATGATTTTTCTTAGACTTGACATCGTCGCGTCAAGGAGAATTCATCTCGAACTTGGCAGCAGCTCTTCAAGGAGAATTCATCTCGGACTTGACATTATTGTGCCAAGGAGGATCAATTGTGCGTCTCGGACTTGACAGCGGCCCGTCAAAGAGAAGTCATCTCGAACTTGATGGTGGCTCGTCAAGGAGGTGTTGGTTTCGTCGAACATTTTTTCTCGAACTCGTTTATGACGAGATCGGGGTCGAGCTCGTTTGTCACGAACTCATTTATGACGAGATCGGGGTCGAGCTCGTTTGTCACGAACTCGTTTATGACGAGATCGGGGTCGAGCTCGTTTGTCACAAACTCGTTTTTTCTCGAACTCGTTTATGACGAGATCTGGGTCGAGATCGGGGTCGAGCTCGTTTGTCACGAACTCGTTTTTTTCTCGAACTCGTTTATGACGACATCGGGGTCGAGCTCGTTTGTCACGAACTTGTTTTTCTCGAACTCGTTTATGACGAGATCGGGGTCGAGCTTGTTTGTCACGAACTCGTTTTTTCTCGAACTCGTTTATGACGAGATCGGAGTCGAGCTCGTTTGTCACGAACTCATTTTTTCTCGAACTCGTTTATGACAAGATCGGGGTCGAGCTCGTTTGTCACAAACTCGTTTTTTCTCGAACTCGTTTATGACGAGATCGGGGTCGAGCTCGTTTGTCACAAACTCGTTTTTTTCTCGAACTCGTTTATAACGAGATCGGGGTCGAGAACTCGTTTTTCTCAAACTCGTTTATGATGAGATCGGGGTCGAGCTCGTTTGTCACGAACTCGTTTTTTTCTCGAACTCGTTTATGACGAGATCGGGGTCGAGCTCGTTTGTCACGAACTCGTTTTTCTCGAACTCGTTTATGACGAGATCTGGGTCGAGATCGGGGTCGAGCTCGTTTGTCACGAACTCGTTTTTTTCTCGAACTCGTTTATGACGACATCGGGGTCGAGCTCGTTTGTCACGAACTTGTTTTTCTCGAACTCGTTTATGACGAGATCGGGGTCGAGCTTGTTTGTCACGAACTCGTTTTTTCTCGAACTCGTTTATGACGAGATCGGAGTCGAGCTCGTTTGTCACGAACTCATTTTTTCTCGAACTCGTTTATGACAAGATCGGGGTCGAGCTCGTTTGTCACAAACTCGTTTTTTCTCGAACTCGTTTATGACGAGATCGGGGTCGAGCTCGTTTGTCACAAACTCGTTTTTTTCTCGAACTCGTTTATAACGAGATCGGGGTCGAGAACTCGTTTTTCTCAAACTCGTTTATGATGAGATCGGGGTCGAGCTCGTTTGTCACGAACTCGTTTTTTTCTCGAACTCGTTTATGACGAGATCGGGGTCGAGCTCGTTTGTCACGAACTCGTTTTTTTCGAACTCGTTTATGACGAGATCGGGGTCGAACGTTTGGCCAGAACGTCAACTCAACACGCCATTCTAAGATTCTTTTATAGAATGGGTTCCCTTTAAAGGTGAATAATAAAATTTTACAATGCTCATCTCATCAGATGGATTATAAAATTTTATCGGAGTTATAGCTGTACCTTTTGCAAGGCTGCCTACGTACCCGTGCAGGGATCAAGCCAGTTGTAGTTCGTTACAACGAGTGGGGTAATCCTTTATTTTTATCTCGACCTCGTTCTTTGACGAGATCGGTTTTTGACGAGCTCGCTGAGCTCGGTTTTCTCGAAATCGTTCATTACGAGATCGGTTGCGATTCGTTCGTTACGAGATCGGCTTTCACGAAATCGTTCATTACGAGATCGCGGACGAGCTCGTTCATTACGAACTCGGTTTTTGACGAGCTCGCTCTTTGACGAGCTCGGTTTTGTGTGCCTAATCCATTAATGGACTTGCTGTTTCGACGGCGGAGGCAGATCGTCTGGATGACGGAGTGGTGCATCAAGGAGAAGTTATCTCGGACTTGAAAGCAGCTCGTCAAGGAGAAGTTATCTCGAACTTGACAGCGGCTCGTCAAGGAGAATTCATCTCGAACTTGACAGCGGCTTGTCAAGGAGAAGTTATCTCGAACTCATTCTTTGCTGAGATAATTATATATTTGAAAAGTGTAGCTATTATGCTGACCTTAAGGTGTTTATGAGTTTGAAGGCCACTATGGGCTGGAGGTGACGTTTCTGTCGTCGACGAGCTGGAGATGATTTTTCGTCTCGGCAAGGACTTTCGCAATCTCGGGTGCCGAGGTGGTAGCGCCATGTACTTTGAACGTGATAGCGTCGAGGTCGTGGCACATCTTGGCCACTTTCGGGTCGATTTCTTTGTCGCCATTCATCGCGGCATTAGGGCTTGTTGCCGTGATGCTTCTTGCATGGTCGCTGTAGATGCAGCGTTGGTGATTAGAGCTTCTGCGTCCGGTGCCGGTGTCGGCGGAGGATTGACGTGACCGTCGTTCACGTCGCATCCGACGGGACGAATGATGGGGTTTCCATCTGCGCTCAGCTCAGGCTGACTTTGCAGTCCGCCTGTTCCGGCGCCGAGATCATTGTTCATAGATCTCATCTTTGAACCTTGATTGTCTTTTTTTCTGAGTTGATTCTCCTATCCCCATAGTCGGCGCCAATTGTTGAATCTCAAAATAGCACAATAGTGTTATTAAGGTCAACCAAGGTACAAAGATTACAAGGGGTGATTCGTCTCGGCGACAAGGTTTGCCGAGATGAATGCGAAGAGAGAAGGATAAAAGAATAAAAGTATAGCTAGGGTTTCGTATTTTGCTCCTCTGCTCTCAAAGGTTTTATGATGGTCTTCAATGAATGAGGGGTNGTTTTATGATGGTCTTCAATGAATGAGGGGTCTTCAATATATAGTGAGAGGAGATCGACTTCTTCAAGATATTCTTCCTTTTCTCTTATAGAAATATTCTTCTTTGGTGTTGATCTCTTTCCTTTCTTCAAGGATTCAGTCTTTTTCTCCAAGTCTTTCCTTTTCTTTGAGGAGGTGGAAGTGGAAAACGG
>OVBJ01003412.1:0-12314 GCA_900406535.1 Noccaea bulbosa
CTCATAGGCATCTATCTATGGATCTAATGGGCATCTATTACCCATAACAGGATGTTTTTTTTTTTCTTTGTCTCATTACAAAAAAGAAAAGAAAAAGATTTGTTGTTCTTCTTTTTCAATTGGCGTCTCCTTACTCTAGATCTAACACTGATGAGTGCTAGAGAGATGGTGGCTGGATCTTTTCCCTTCTCTCTAATCTCCGTAGCCTTAACGCTTTCTCGGCGGCAAAATCATGCAAAAGGACTTCGACATCATTGTCCTTTCTCAACTCGTTCGATCTTCTTCTCAAAAGCCATTGTTTTCCTCTCACTGCTCTACTACCGACAAATGCGATGACGAAGAGGCGCTTTAGAAGATCCACCGACGATGAAGAGATTTCCCAATTGAGTAAGAGCTGTACGACCTCAATTAAGTTCTTCCTCTTCTTCCGTTAAGGTTTAATCAAATCAGAGCTAAGAGTTTTTTTCGACATTCTTCTCATTCACCCTATTCATAATTTCAGATTTGATTTCCATGGATCATCCTTTTTCGCCTCATCCCCAAATTATAATGGTGAAAGAAACCAGAGGAAGGAGACAACGACAACCAAAAATCAAAGCTCCTCTTAAATCTATCCTGCAAAACCATGGTATTTTTTTTGTTTTGCTTGTGTAGTCCTTAGGATTTTCTCGTTCGAATTGAGTTTGCTGGTTTTTTTAACCTTCGATCCTCTAATGGGTTTGCTTGCTGACAATGGAGCTTCCTGTCTCGTTTTTTAACCTACAGTATGGTTTCTTCTTAGCTTCAGTTTTGACCTTTTTCGTTTTTGATTTTGTTTTCGCCATTGTTCTTATTTACAACATCATTATAGACATTGTTTGCTTGAGTGGATTTAACTCTGATTCTTCTTTGTTTGTATTATACAGTTGTAAGCCTCCAATTTTGATCTCTTTCAGCAACAGGCGGCCCCAATTTTTAAATCCGTCGGAGTTATTGGCTCCAGTCCTTCCGTTGCCAAGGACCTCGGCGACCGAGTCATGTTACTCCGTTATACCCGAAGCCGCTCGCGTCTAAGGCAAAATCAGGTGATTAAATAAGTCTGTACCTCTCAATGGCCTCTTGGTTTCGTCACACCATGTAGGGCAAGCTCTGATTCTTCTGATGAATCGAAGTATGTGTTTTAGTTTGATTCTGCTTTTATCTTATTATATACTTAGTTAGGTTTCTCGTGTATGTTTTAATGTGACTATTGTGTTAATGGAATCTTTGCAATCTCTGTCATTGTCTTTGTTTTAAGCTATTACATATTTGGAGTTTATAAATGCCCTTGTAATCTCTGTCTTTGTTTTCTTAGAGTCGAGGACACCAAATACATTTGTTTTAGCTATTGATTGGTATTAGTTTCTTTTCTATTTTTGACTTAATAAATATAGAATAATGAAGAAACAAAAGATAATAACTGATTTGAAGAATAAAGAAACGTAACTTTTAGTTGGTAGTGAAGACGTCTTCACACCAAGCTCAAGCTTTTTTCTCATATTAAATGTTCTTTCCTGCTCGTTCAGATTTCATGGTCTGGATTTGATTCCTCAATTACTTTTCTGAACTCTTTCTTTCTATTCGTCTTGTTTCTTGTTGTGTATTTTGGCATGGACCAGATGTGACCCGTCACAATCTCTTCCTCTTTCTGCATTATGTATAAAGAGAGGATCTCTCGTCGAACGGTAAGGATACTCACTTTTAAAGCTCAAAAGTTTGACCTGAATTCTCCATATAGGTTTGACATCCTTCAGGTATGTGAATCCAGTCGGATTAGCCATTTTTTTTTTGTTTTTGGCTTAGTTTGCTGGGAATCTGAAATAACAGTTTTGAGAATATAGATTCCTTACAGATATCGTGAGTCTTGTATTTACTTAGCAAAGTTGGAACGCAGGATCCTGACCATACCTTGAAATTAAGAAAACTTGCAGAAAACTTTTAAAGCAAGGCTGGTCCAAATTAGTCAAGCAACATTAAAAATATCAAGAAAATAAAAGAAGTAAAGAAAAATCATGTTATATAGTTTAATAAAAAATATACTTGTACAAATGCTCGACTCCATGAAGCAGTCTGAAAACTTGTTTGTAGCAGATAGATGTGTTCTCTCTTTTGGGAATTGCATGAAAACATAAAATAGAAAAAGGTAATTAGATGTCTCTTTGAATAAATTAGATATGAGGACGAAGCTTTTATTGAGAAATGATATAAAAAGAAACGCACAATGGTAAAATAAAACCTTTATAGGCTAACACATAGCTTTACATGGCATTGTTTCTTCTTATTGTTGATTGCATACATTCTTGAAAGGGTTGATATTCTTTTTCCTGATTGTAGCTTGTATAATACAAATATGATTCCGATTCAGTTAGTTTTTGATAACAAATTGAATCAGAAATAACATGTTTTTTGAAAATATCTTACAGTTTTCGTTTGAAAGAATCGCCTCCATTGTTTCATCAGAAAGAAACGTGAATTGCTTCCAAGTGTGGAGAACTTTCACACGAACTCGAACTCGCCAACCAAATTTGAAAGGTTTGATATCTTTAAGCTTTGTGGGAGCTTGATAAATAGTCCTTTCTAATAACCTGAAATTTTCATATATGATTGCTTTTGTGACTGAGTTTTTTGCTATGTGTTTTTTCGGTGATCCTGTTAGTTATATTTATAGTGTTGAACTATGAGATGTATGGTAGGGTTTTCGAATTTCTCATCACGCAAAATCTTTCTTACGCTGTGATATCACATTTAAATTTCAAATATCGTAAAAGGAAACAGATTTTATTGTTAATATTTTAAAAGAACCATGCTTTTGTAAATTTCCTAACTTGCTAAGATCTGATTATCAATCAGCGTAGATTTAGGAAAAGTGATTACTTTTGATGAATTTTCTAGATAAACCTGTTAAAAATCGAATATAAAGTTTCCAAATTTTGGCAAGGAAAATAAAATGATATAATAACTAATGTAAATGGATTTTTTTTTTTTTTGCAGATTCTTTGGAGCTGTTAAACAGATTTGTACTTGGCTTCATCGGAGGGAATTAATTTTGGAAAGCATCCGGTTATTTTGGTTTTGGGACAATATCCGGTTTCTTTTGCCGGTTCAATTTAAGTGACTTCTCCTCTTGTTAGATCCGCGTGTTTTCACAAGGATATCGGGTCGGGGTTCTGAATATCTGTTTCCAAACAGCTTGTTTCTTGCATATTTTCGGACATAAAATACCCTTGTAAACATAAAGATTTATTTGTTATGAACTGGGTTGTTTGGTCTTTTAACAGGATCCGACCCGGTTTTTGACAGGTTTTTTTCTTATTTTCGGATTTTTTACTTATTTGATTACAGATATAACTTTAAAATTTTCAGGAAGTGTTTCTCTTTTAATAGTATAGATTTCGTCAAGTGTGTCGGTTGAATTCATTGATGCATCTTAACTGAGAAATTGAGGACTGAATTTGCCTTTTCTACTATAGTCAGAGATTGAAAAGATATCGGGAATAATCATTATCATCCACTAATCATTATCATCCCTTCTTTCTGCTTGAGACATGAAACTGCTAATTGATTTTTAATTATCATGGAAACTCCCTTTTTCTTTTTTATAACTTCAAACTAACTTTAAATATTTTTTTTTTTAGAAATCAAACCTGACCTCTATCAAAACCTCATATTCTCGTATCAATCTATCTATCAATCAACCAGTTCTTTGGTTTTGTTCAATGCATTATAATCAATTAATCATCATTATTATATTATATTTTTGCATATTGAAATATTATTTTCAGATATAATAGTTGACACGATGGCTGAAATAGTTGGGAATTCAGATTTTATGAATCCTGAATAGTGCTTATGATTGACAAAAGAGTTGCCAATAATTGCCTGCCATGATACTCTTTTTAAAGGCATGCATATAAATAGCAACAACGACAACAACACATTAGTGGACTCAGTGGAGTAATGCTTTTTTATATATATGGAAATGGTTGCTGATATTCAAATAACTAATTATGAAGTTATAATTAACATTTTCAACGACCCCGTTGGTTTTAGCGGTTAATGATTCTGACTTTTGCTTAATATTCCAAATCTAAAGCCACCATATGTAGAATCTATTGAGACAATGGTCGGCGGTTATGACACTATTAATCTATTTAGTCATTATTGGAAGACTAAATATCATATACTGGGTCATATGCACCAACTATTACAAATAATAAAATATAGAGGCTCGTATATCCTTAAAATTTTATTATGAAAATCTTTCAACTCTTATTAAAAAAAGTTATTTTGTGATTTTAGAATCGTACTCGATCGGAATAATTTAGGGAGGTCTTATCCAAACCAAAATCCGAATTTCCGAACCAATAACTAAATATACTATTCAGTATGATACTGTCCAACGATATTTTGTAATAATAGATATTGGTCCAGCTCCAATCTAAAACAATAAAGTGTATAATTCCAACGGTGATCCAAAGTTTTGAATCAAGAAAATATGAAACTATTGGCTTTATTAATCCTTGGACTTCGAGTTTTGACTCTAATTGAAACTGCAATTCTCTTTCCTTTTTGTTTTATAACTTTTTTGCTCACCACTTATAAAGTTATAATGGTAGGAGTGTAGAAAGTAGCAAAGGACCCGCAATGTACAATGTAAAAATAAATTTGTCTTGTCTTGTTGTGTTGGAGTTTAGCTCAATGGCAGAAACTCAGAGTTTGCTTCCTTTTCACGTCTTTGAAGACATGATTGATGGGTTTGATGGATTCTCGATCTCTTCCTATTACTTTCTCCAGGACAATATCCACATATTTTCTTGTAACAAGATCCAAAGTTATATATATATATCTCCCAGATTTAATTTACACAACTATATGATGCATGAACAGATCCATTCATCACACTGTACAGGAGAATTTTAAAATGGACCTGGTAAAATAAAAGCTTATAGTACGTAGCAGCTTTAATTTATGTCTTTCCCATGGGCTATGATGGTTCATCATGTTTTGTTTCATTTTAGTCTTACTAGCATATATGTATATATTCATCAATCAAAGTTAGAGAAAACAAAATTACTTTTTCTAGCGAATTTACTTCATGTCTGTCATTTTTTTCATAATTTGGAAAACACATACGAATTAGTATACTATTTGTTATCTTTTAATATGCAAGATTAAGATTTAGTTATATAATTTGTTTGGAAATATTAAAAAAAAAAAAAAAAAAAAAAAAAGNAAACAATGTATTCAAGTAGGTTTGTGAAAATATTTGACTGTATATGACGTAATGACCACCGTGTTTTAGTTCCACTGTATATAACAAGAGTGAGAGATCCAAATTATGGGCTTAAGCAGAAATATAGTAAATGTATGTTAGGCTAATATTTAAAAATTAATAGGTCTAACCATCTCCGCAGTCACTAGGTGATGTTTTTGCTATTATTACAAGCTTGGATAAACACCTTTTTCGACTCCATATATTTATATAAAGGTTGGCTTATATATGGATCAAACAATGTATTCAAGTAGGTTTGTGAAAATATTTGACTGTATATGACGTAATGACCACCGTGTTTTAGTTCCACAGTATCATTTTACTTCCAAACGAGTGCCATTAGTCCAAAAGCGACTATGTGAAATGTATTTGTTTATTTTTTTTGTATGGAACTTTAATCCCAAAAACACTATTTTCTTGTATTATATTGCTACTCCAATTTCACCACTCATGACTTACACTATTTTTGGTATCATAAATTCCAAAATTGGGTAGCCAAAAAAGGAGAATACGATTGTAATTTTCACTAATATTTTCGGACATTAATATTCTAATTTCTAACGATTGTGCATATATATGACAGAAAGGCTCCACAATCCGTAAATCAGAAAATGTATACCAAAAAAAAAGGAAAAGGAAACTTCATAATCCACATGCCTAGCCGTGCCTACAGATTATTTTTAGTAAAAAAAAAAAAAACACAAAACTAATAATAGTATAACTCAATAGGATATGAATACCCCCATACATCCCCTATATATTAGGTTAGCAACCCATAAAATGAACACCACTTCTATATATATAACAAATTAAGAATCATACATAGTTATGTAAATTAAACTAATAATAAGCATCCTCCAATTATTAGTACCCTTAACTTCTCACAAGCATACAAACATAACTATATTCCTAGTTTAGGTATTGAACCCCACCAGGGCAATTAATGACAATCAACACCATATTATATATAATTATATATAGTCATAAATGTAATTATTAAAAGTTAAAACTGTTCACTAATATAATTAGAAAAGCACTATTTCTGTTTCATAACAACTATCGTTTTTTTCCATATATAATCTTATTCCGTAAATGATATTTTATCAAAAATAAATATATAAAGAGATATTTTAATATTTTAACATCTGTTAAAAGCCTAACAACGACCTAATCTATCCGGCACGAAATTTTGTGCATTCCCAACCAGTTTTACAAACTCAAGGTAAAATAGCTATCTTGTTTGGCCTAAATTAAACGATCGATCAGACGATGGATCACTTAGACGCCCAAGCTTATATAGCATAACACACATATCTACACCTTACCTTAGGAAACACCAATATTCAAAAACCATAACATATATTTATATATATATCTCATCATAAATAATATAGAACAGTCCATGCATTTAGAACTCGCTAGAAAAAAATCCCAGCATATTATATAGTAATCGTACCACACACACACACACACATAAATATAGAAATAGAGAGAGAGAGAGAGATGAATGGATGGAGCAAACATAATATATATACTCTCACATGTTACCTCCTTGCTGATCATGACCATTGTTCCAAGGAAGAAAAGTCCCATAAGGTCCACCGGTGCCACGTGGCAGGTGAGTCACCACCGGACTCGCCCCTGAGAGCCTATACACCGGGTTCAAAGGCTGCGGCTGCTGCGACGGAAGCGGCTGGGGCTGAAACACCAAGTCGACGACGTTACCAGGTGGTGACGTGGACAAACCATAGTGAGCCAAGTCAGCATTAGCCGCGTCGAGCTCCTTTTGAAGCCTATGGACTTGCCTCTGGAGATAAGAGATGGCTCCGACGCAGCCATAGACGGGGTCTCGGACACGTGCCTCAGCCTCATAGGCTAGGGAATTGACTGCATCTTCACGCTGGTGAGGGAGGAGCTCGTTGAGGAGCTTGGTTACGTTGCTTGCTCCGAAGATTTTGTGAACATTGGCGAATTTGTGTGGCTCCTCCGGTGGGAAATATGGCGCGAATATGCATCCGGGCATGCATTTCCGGCGAAGAAACTTGCACGCCGCGCATGGTGAGTTATATGTGTTTGATGACGAAGACGCCATTTTTTTGGGGTTTCTTATACCTAATATTTAAGTTTTAAAAACATTTTAACATTAACATAAAAATTAAAGTAGTTAAAATTACACAAACACACACACTCACACACACACGTATATATATATATATGAAGTTTTTTTATGCATAAGTGCATATATATAATTTGAATTTGCTAGAAAATGATGGAACCCCCTTGTCCTACGTTTCGTTTAGAAGTTGTGGTTTCTACTATATATTTCTACATTTTATTGTTATTTTTGATATCGTAGTGTGTATGTACATAATTAGAGACACAAACGACCACATGCGTATATAACCAGAGAAACGGAGAAAGGGTAACATGATACAATCCAGGGAAAGGAAAAAAAAAACTACATTTACAAAACCTAGGGAACAAGGGAACGCAGATATATTCTCCACAACATGCTAGTAAAGTAAACTATCAGTTTTGTTTCACTTGATGTTTTTGCTTTTTCCATTAACTGATCTATCATTTCAAAAAGAAAAGAGAAAATTAGACTCATAAACCTCATTATACCTCATTATAAATTCGCTAAAGTTTTCCCACATTAAATATATAAACCTGCTTTTGACCAAAAAAAAAAAATATATATATATATATATATAAACCTGCTTTTAAGTATAAACTTGTTTTTAAGCACTACGTAAATATAAAGTAATATGTGATTTAGGAAACTTGTTCTAATTTATACATACATCACTTAGCCACACGTAAAATTGCTTGTTACATACAGATCATAGCTTCTTAAGTTCCGTTATCAGAATTTTCTTAACAGAGTATATAAATATGTGAACACAGACTTTTATTTTAATATAAGAAACGTTGACGCAGCTCAAACTATGTGAGAGTGTAAGTGTTTGTACATTCTTGGACACAAAAAAGGTCAACTGTTTTTATGTCAGATGAAATTGTGCATCTCTCTGTATTTATATCAGTATTACATATGACTACTACATTTTTATTTAATATATCTAATACGTATTTTACTTAAAATATATTTTTGTTTCTTTGTGATTCAATCGTGCCCTTATGTGCTCTGTCATCTTCTTCATATCTTCCTCTCTATCTGCAACCCTAGCTTTTTAAAAAAGAAACCAACTACCTTAAAAGGGAAACCCAGTGAGAATTGTTAAAATTATATTTGTATGCCTCAAAACTAAACTTGGTCAGAGAAAATTCAAAAGATTTCTTTTGTAAATCAGTTAGTTAATCTCTATTAATCTCTCTCTCCCCCCCCCCCCCCCCCCNTCTCTCTCTCTTTCTCCCTCCTTGCCCTTGTTGAGATGGCAACTTACTTCAAATCTCCTAATTTGGATATCTATATAAACTTCAATTAGATCTGATCTTGTTGTTTAGGTCAACTCAAAGTGGTCGCATGCTATGATGAAGGTTTGATTTAAGCATCTATTTACTAATATTTTTGTTCTTTCTCATATGCTACAATTAGATAACCTTTCAAGTCTTTCTTAGAATAGAAATTCAAAGGAAAGTGAAGAAAGATCAAAGTATGTAACAACATGGATCGGAGAAAATATATAAAACAATTATGATGATTGGAAGCTGTGCACACATTTAGAGATTTATCTAGACAAATACATACATATATACATCAAGCATATATAGAGTTATATATATATACTTGCCTTTACCTCTTTAGGTTCTTTGTAGATTTCTTCCTCTTTCAAGGGCTTTTTTCTTATCTTTAGTCAATGAGAGGAATAAATTAGGGGTTTAGCCCTCTCAAAGAAAGGGGAAAACCCTAATTTCAAGAAGAATTGAGAAAGATTTGTACTAGAAGCTGAGAATTTAAAGAAACCAAACAAACAAATAAAAGGGGGAAAAATGAAAGAGAAAAATTTTAGTGGAGAAGAAGGAGAAAGAGCAAAAGACAAAGTGTAATAATAACAAATGAACAATTAATAAACAGGTAGAAGGGGAGAGGGTATGTCCCTTAGAGAATGACTACGACATTTCATCTCAAGAATAATAGTAATATCATTCACTGTGGTCACTTTTGTGTCCCAAAAAATAATTTGTTTAACTTTAGATTTTGTAAATCTTCTTTATATATGTACTCAATGCACAATAACCCTAACAGTCCCAAGATTAACCCTAAGCTAACTAATCAATAATCATTGCGTATATATTACCCTATGATCTCTCTATACCTGTCACGCTGATGGCCAAATTGGAGCCTTAGAAAACCCTAAACGTCTCCATCCAGTCTCGACTTCAACTGAATATATTCGCAAATAAACCCTGCTTTGCAAAATTATCTAGAATATGAATGGTTTTGGCAGAACAAACGAGACTAGTACAGTACAAGTCTGTGAATATATGTTAACTTGTTATGGTCACTGTGTCCCTACCGTAACAAAGAGATCTTCAGATCGTAAAATTGCTTGTAATTAACTGCCTATTCATTTTTTCTAGTTGTGGCAAATTAATTCTTCAATTTAGTTAATCCAATCGAAAAAGAATATGTTTGAACAAGAATAAACTCTTGACACCTTAAAGTAGCTAGTGACAGGAAATCAGTAGATGTCAAGAAATTTCATGTGAACTCAAGTCAAGTTTTAATAGGTTTAGTAAAATCAAACTTTTGTAATGAAAAAAAAGAAAGAGAAAACTATGAGGGGGGTCCAAAGAGTTTTGAAGCTATAGCTAGGGTTAGTATCATACCAACAGTTACTTGTATTATATTATTGGAAGTGACAACCGATTGTGACATTTGTAACAGTGTAGTCCTCTAAAAATTCTCGCACCATTTTTATCACCCAAAACTTTTAGCCAAAAGTAATATCTATTTATTATCAAAAATGGCCCATGGAAAATTTCTTAGGGAAAAATCTGCCGCAAAGCCATTTCAGATCAAGCATCCGGGTCGAAATATTCTATTGAAAATAAGAAAGCAAAATTTCAAATTATTCGATTCGGCGATTTGAATATAAATGAATTCAGACTAATGTAGAATTTTTTGTTTTCTTTCCCCTCTCAGGCTAGTAGTTTGTGCTGATCAACATCTTGGAACGCTGTCAGTTTTGAAGATAAGTTCGACTGCAGAATTCACCTTATAAGAAATTTTGTTGTTGTTTGTTGTGGTAATCAAATTTAGAATGCTTTCAAGATACAGTTTCCAGAAAAAAGATAATGCTTTCAAGATCCATTAGATTAATAATTTTTGTCAAGTTATGATGGCGGTTAGTGGAGTGAATTAAGAAATTTATTAAGAAATTTACTAAAGCGAAGCATCTAATAAGCTTTATCACCAAACTAATGTCTTATTTAAAAAAAAAAAAACTTAATTTTGTTATTGATACTATAAGGAATTAGGGTTCGAAAATAGAGGCTCTATTCTTTGCTAAAAGAGGAAACTAGTCTCGTACTCCTTGCGAAAACAGAGTTCATATCTTATTACTTACTACTACTAGGATACACAAATTTGGTTCATATCTATTAAATTTTTTTATCTTACTGGTTTGGGCACTCAGGCAGCTAAATATCAATTAAATTTAAAAAACTATAATTTGATTGAATTTTTTTATTGATCTCAACATAAGTTTTGTAAAGAAATTCACACATCTATCAAATTTTAAAAATATAACATCATTAATTCATATCGTTTATATATCATTTTATATCATATTTTACATATGATGTAAGATTCAAAATACTCGATCAACGTCTTAGAAAAGAAACAAAAAAACTTATATATTTAATCAACAAAAGATTAGCGTAAATTAGCGTGGGTATTGATTTATATATATATATCTAGCCCTTCAATATATAGGGGTTGCAGATAGGGGTATAAAATGATACATAGAGAGGTGGGGGTATGAAGTGTTATAAAGGGTTTGCAGGGAGAGAGTGTCCTCACACAAATGATCTACTAAAACTAGACTAGTACTACTTTGTCCCTCGCAATTATTTTTCTTCTTGTAATTTAATTCAATCCTTGTGACGCTAAGAATATTTAGCTAGAAACCACATTCTATATATATGGTCTCATTTGAAACAACACACACAAAAGAGAAATTAATTAATTAATGAATCTCCATGTGCTGATTATGGAAGGTAGAGTCGGAGATATGAGATGTCAATGATCGATGCAACTTGGAGAATAGTTTTGTGAATTTATTCTTTTGTTTGTTTGTTTATATATAATATATATATATATATATATATATATTAATATATATGAGCAAAATGGAATAAAAACTAGTTTACAATCATGAATATCAAAATATGAAATGCATATAATTTTATCAAGGACAAAATTAAAAGAAGCAGTAGAGTTAGAGAGAGCAGTGTATGTTATCTATTTGCAAAGTGACGACGGATATATCATTTTCCAGGTATGAGAAGAGAACTATATAACTCTTGAAATTTTATTTTATTCTTCCTCGGGATTGCTTATTTCTCTGCAGTAACATGTGTTCGGTGAAATAAAGTTAACCTGCCTTTCAGTAATTATTTATTTTACTGAATATATGATCATGAAAATGTTGTATTTACGCTAATTTTTTCATGGCCTATCCAATTTTTCGTTAAGCCGAAAGCATAATGTTATATGCATAGACGAGTTAATAAAATCAAATAATTAGAAAACACTCTGTAGATGTAGTAACCCAAGACTTTTTGGGGTTAAAATGTAATCCCAAGATGCTCAAGTATTATAAACGTTATAGACCATCAAATGGCTTCGGAATGTAGAAATTTGATTTTTATATTTGATGACTTCATCTAATAGATTCTAGCTCCTATGGTTTTAAACTTTGAAAATGATTACTAGATTATAAACCTACGGTGTTTATAAACTCCATTCGTACTTTGCAACTAACTGGAATTTGTATCCTATGGGCAAAGTGAAACACCCTAACCCGGATTTTCATTTAGCCGATCCATACTTAGTCAA
>OVBJ01003413.1:0-12309 GCA_900406535.1 Noccaea bulbosa
AATTAAATGGACATTATTGGACAGGCTAATATGGACATGGACGCCCATATTGACAGCTCTAGATATCCGGCCTTGAAAATTTTAGTATTTGTGATTTGCTTCGTTTTTAACGGATATTGATTTTTAGTATTTGTTTTGCTTCGTAGAGTTACGGTTATCCGGATTTTTCGGATCGAATCGAAGCGGATAACGGATCGAATCAAATATAACGGATAATTTGCCCAGACGTTTAAAAATCTCCATTCGACTTTGTATGTCTTTTTCTCACTTTATTTTGTATCATGGTATTAATTAAAATTTGCTTTTATCACATGGCATTAATTCAATTTAATTTATTAAAGTTTATATTTGTCTTTTTTAACTCTCTTTTTCACTGCATATTTTCACGTGAGTGTTAGAAACCAGAGAAAACAAAGTGCCTTTAATTTTTTGGCTCTTTTAACGTGGATAGTGTTTGGCTTTTTTCAAGAAAATAAATAGCACTCCCGTTTTTCTACAAATAGAATATTATTTAGTGTTTTTTTTTTTTTTTGTAAAAGGATATTAGAATATTATTAGTGTTGAAATCTAATTTTAGTATAAGCGTTCGGAGCGGTAACAATGTTGAAACACAGTTACACAGATCTAAATTAAGAAAGAAGAAGAAAGAATTGTGCGAAATGAATTGGTGAAATCAAATTTGTAATTGCAAATTTCCGTGATTTTAAAGATCACCTACTAAAATCATTTAAATTTTATAAATTTAATGGACTAATAATCATTATTTTATTGATTCTAGTCCTAGATTTGGAGAGATACGTAGAAAAAAACTTTAATTGTTAATTCGGTTTACTACAAATTAGACAAACTGATACTACTAAATTAAAAAATAACTTAGCTAATTGTAAAAAAGTTCAGATCTACTAGTACTGCTAGTGCATGACATTGCTATATTTACAGAAAATTGAGCATGAGAGTTCGACTGTACCTCTTCACAAAGATTAAATGGAGAGTCGCCTAACATTATAAAAATGATGTACTATTTACATATTTAGCAAAAAACAAAAAAAAATATTTACATAAAAAAATTTTGCCTTTCGATAATTCACGCTTTAATTTGAAAAGAAGTAGAGATTTCTATGTTAATGTTACATTAATGTATTTTATTATCTAAAATGATGATTATTTAGCTGATAACTTATGTAAACTATTTTACCAAACAAAAAACCTTTAAAACTTATGTAAACTAGGGTTTGTAACTTTGTATGTAGTACCGGGTATACATATTCTAACCTATCAAAGAGAACCGTGTTAAGAAAAAAAAAAAACTATCAAAGAGAACAGCATAAACATTCTCTGTCTTTCACATTTGCGATATGTCACATATTAGGAAAAATAAAATTGTAAATAAAACGAAGCATTGAGGACTTCTGGTTACGAATTCAAAACTTGGCGACCATACTTAACTAGTGCTATCTTTTTCTCGTCACATATATCTATATGATTTGCTATTTTTTTTTTTTTTTGGTAATCATGTTAAGAAATGATTTGCTACTTGTTCACTAAGGTGGTCTACTACTTTCTTTTTATCAATACTAGAAAATGAACCCGTGCGTTGCACAGGACCTAATCAATAACAATTTCTAAATTATAATTAATTTGTAGTATTTTTATTTATTTTAATATTTTATTCATTAAAGACTAAATAATTAAATTTAATTAAGTTGATCTCTAGCTATTGTATATTTAATCAGTGGAACAAAAATACAGACATAATAATTTGTAAAGAAATTTCATGAAAACTTTGTTATTATTGTTCTTATTTCAAATTTTCAGTCTCCTAACATTCTTTTTTTTTTTACTTAGTATCTGCTATTTACAATAATTTAGTCTCTATATTTTATTTTATTTTCATTCTTCGTTATTTATCTATATTGTTATTTATTTAATTTTATCTTTGTACATATTTTATATATTCTCAATTTTTAAATTTATCTTATAATTTTTTTTTGTCTTATAAAAATTATACATACTTCAACTTTCAAATACATTAAACATTTTAAATATGAAAAATATAAATACAAGTTTTTTCTACAAAATAACTATATTATCCTTTCATTAAATATAATTTGTATTTAATTTATATTAAAATTATAACAAATACTTTTTCCTATGTATTTTGTTAGATTTTTTTGTATATAATTACAAATCAATTTATATGTTAAATAAAAGTAACAGTTAATATAATTTGATATATATTAAATGCTTAATTTAATTACAATTTAATGTTAAAATTGCTGATGTGGACACCTTATATGGAGAGAAAACTCTTCAATTATATATAAGATTTATATATATAAGGTGTTCTCAAAACACGTAATTCTAAAAAGTTAAGGGTTTTCTAAGTCGTATACTATGTAATTTAAAAACTATTGAACCACAAAAACACATGCATATATATAATCAAAAACTACGTAGGATATGCAAGTCAAATAAGCATCAAACCCCAGACGTGAAAATGAACTTTGAGCCACGCAGTCATTCAGGAATCCCATAATAATTAGTACTAGTAACAATAAAAATAGATTTTCAAACTAATTAGAATTCGTTTCTGAGAATATTCAGTATTCTATCGGGTTGGAGTAATGATGAGCCCGTTGGAAAGCTTTGGTTCATGTAATGTCATCATAACACAATCATAAAGTTACCTCTTCTATAAATTTCTAATAACGATTTCGTAGACATATTTTGTTTTTTGTTAAAACGATTTCGTAGACATATACCCCTCAGCACATTTGAACCCTTTTTGTTGTCAAACATATTAGCGCTTAAGAATAAAAAAATATTGTAACAAAGAAACTTAAGATGGTAAACATAATTGCCCTAAACTTCGTTTTCGTATTTACTTTGAAAACTTAGTGTTGCTGGTATTTTTGTTAAAGTTACGTGCTATCTAATTCAAAATCAGTTGACAATAACTAAATCTTTGCATGTATATTTTATATTTAGATTGTGTCTCATTTTTGACATAAAAATTGAACAGGTTCATTAATATATATTATATATTATATATATATATACGTCTGGATTGCGAATGAAACAGACTAATCTCAGAGTAGAATGATTTTGGATTCGAGCAATTTTTGTTTGATTAGAACTAGCGAATGTTTGCATTTTAATACCATATTAAATTTTATATGCTTACAATTCTAAACTAATTGGTCATAACACCATATACTTTAGATCATATATAATTTCTGATATACAATTTTTATTAAATCTCTTACAGATAGATAACAGTAACATACAAATGTAAAAGAGAGCAGATTCATGATGATTGCTGAACCGAAAAAAAAAAAGTTATTTTAGAATATAAGGTTGTGTGTTTAAGAGAATAAGTCTTCATTAATTGCTCAGAGTTCAAAGATTGCAAAGCAAAATCTCGACAAGGAAATTTGATGAGCTGAATCGAATGAATGCTAAAAACAACAGGACTAGAAAGCTTAAGGATGCAAAGTCCTGCTCTTAAGCTCTCATCGATTTGTGATGGATCTAGAAAAGTTTTTGTCAGGGTTGTGTTCAGTCCTCATTCAACAGTAATTTGTAAAATCATTAGGTAACTCTTGCAAGCTTTCTAATTAAAAAAAAAAAAGAGAGAGAAAAATAAAGAAAGTAGGTCGTCGGATGATTGCGCGTGAGAGATTATATATTGACCACGATAGTATAAGAGATGTAATTCAAGTTGAAGTTTAGTCAATTACTGGTTATAATCATGGCTTAAGAAGTCGATTAATTTGCACAAAAGAAAGAAAATAATAATAATAACGAGACCGTACGGATAATTGTCGAAGAAATAAAGACAAAGTTGGACGGTAGCAGTAAAAACGGGACCCACCTGAGCGGTCTTACCGTTAGTCCCGCAAACGGCGCCGTTCTTTCGTTTCGAGTCATCCCACTTTGTTTTCATGTGATTTACTGATTTTCTTCGTCGTCTCGAGGCACTTTCGCTTATTACCCATTTGTCTGCCAACATCTTTTTTGGCAATATATACTCATGATACGCCCATTTTATCGTTTTTTTTTTGGGGGTAAAGTTGTGTTTATAATTTTACAATTACACTTTAAACTAGTGTATTTTATTAGAAGAAAGTATAGTATATCTATAGTTCAAAAAAAAAATATGTCTTTTATTATGAAGCATAGTTTAAATTATTGATGTATATATTCATGGTTTGATAATCGATCTCTTTTGACGGCATTTCTACGATCTTGAACCTATGATTCGGATAAAAAAATATTAATAGAGTATCGTGGCATTATGCAGTGTGGTTTTTTCTGTTCTCCGATATTCGCTCATAACTTGGCTTGCAGTTAAGAGTCGCTTGGCTACTAGCTTTCATACTCCAAGCCTATATATCCTCTAGTGGATTCGACAAAACTCGTGACCACTTATCTTTTGCATGTTCCTGTATTTTCATAGTTTGGTCTCAGTTGTACCATCGCTTATTTTGTCCTAAGCTTACTCCCAACTGGTCAGATACATTGAATCATTTAGGGTTCTAATCATTTGGGACCACTTAGTTCCTGCCACTGTCAAGGTGATCCGCCAAGCGCATCATTTCGCTTCGCTGCTTGGAAAGAAGGAAACTCAATATGGTCTGATCAATAACGTTGGCCGACAATATATAAGAGGCACTCGCTAAGCTTCTATTGAGTGTTCTGAAAACATATAAACATCAAGTTGTTTAATTATAGGAAAACTAGATTTTATACAAATGATACTTGCTCAAAATATAACTATAAGTAGGAAATTTTTATAATTACAAATGTTATGGTAAACTAAATCACTAGATAACAATATTTCCTAACTAGTTTGCGACACATGAGGGTCAAACCTTTAACGAACCTCCCGATAATTGATTTTCCATCGTTGTAGTTTTCTTTTGACTATGATAAACGTTTTAGTAGCAAAATTCCCAATTTCTTACAACTCCATAGAGCATCTCCAACCTCATGCTAAATTTAACATATATGCTAGTTTGCCATATCTGCTCCAATGGTATTACAAATGCTATGGCAAAATAGGATAATGTTATTTTTGCTTCTATATTTGGCATAAGATTATACCATATGCCATTTTGCCTTTGAACTTTTTTATTTACAATTTAGTCCTTTAATTTATAGATAATTTTAATTTAACAGTTTAATTATTTTTATTATGATATATTTTAATATATTAAAATACTCATAACTCTACTAAAATATAAATAATATTTATTTAATAAAAAATGTGATAACATAACCATAATAAACTTAAAAATTATTTTTTAAAATACTGAAATTGAAAAAACATAAAACAAATCTAATACAACGAAGATCACTTTTTTATGTACTGTGATGTATTTTTTAATATTATAATAATAAAAAATTAAAATAATATAATTGTGGATATTTTTGCAAGAAAAAAAAGATGATTCAATTTGTAAAATTTAAAGAAACCATGTAGTTTTCGTAATTAATAAAAAGTGTCATGCTAAAATATGGCATGAACTATTGGAGAGGAATCCAATACTATTGCAAAAATTTTGCCTTTTGCAATAAAATATAGCATGAGCCATTGGAGATGCTCTTAGGAATAAGTTTGATTTTGCTGGTATGTATCTCGTTATCACATAAAAATTAAACAATTCAAAGTTGTCAATAGGGGCTAGTCCTTGGAAAGCGACCTATTTATTATTAGTCGTTGATTCAGGTGCTTATGAAAATAATAATAAATAGAGGCGTGGGTGGGTGCCTAAATGCGTGATTGGCAAAGTGGGAAAGGGAGGAGTAGCTGATAGCAGTTGTAGCGGGACCTGGGAGATGGAGCGGAAGTTGAGAGCTGGGAGCTGGAGATGGCTGAGAGCGGAAGCTGGGAGTGGGGACTTTTTTCTTTTTTTCTTTTTTTTTTTCTCTAAAACTTCTTATAAGAAAATGTATTATTTGAAATTAATACTTTAACTTCAAAAAAAAAACATTATTGTAAAATAATATTTAAAATTAATATTTAATATTTCAAGAACTCATTTACATCTACTACTAATTTTTATGAAGATATATATTAATATTATTAAAGATATTAAAGATATTATCCATCTACTACTAATTTTAATTTTTTTAAAAAAATCTACTACTAATTTTAATTAAAAAAAATAAATCTACTACTAATTTTAATTTAAAAAATAAATCTACTACTAATTTTAATGAAGATATTATGCATATATTAAATACATGTATATACATGTATTTTTAAAATTGTTATGGCATATGTTGGATATATGTTCAAAATTATTATCTACTGATAAATCTAAATAACCCACTCAAATAACAGTGTTTTAAAATAATATTTTGATTGATATTAGTATTTCAAAAACGTAACTATCGAAAACGCTTCATTTTTCAGCGTTATAACGCATCAGCAATTTTGGCAGTTACACAATTTATACCACACGTGTGCCACCTATCTTATTTTTAGTTTATTGGCGTTGGCTCCACTGCGTCACTCCGCAACGTCCCAGAAACGGAGGTTCCAATCACGCCTTAAGGCGGTCGATGACGTAAAAAAAATCAATTAAAACTATTTATAAATTAAAAAACTATTTTATAAAAAAAAATGTTTAATAGCAAAATAGCATATTGTATAATCCAATGGTTTTAAAACCGGACCGGATGTCAAACCGGATGTGTTTTCGGGTCATGGTTTATTTTGGTCCGAATGGTTAGACCGGATTTTCTAAACTTTAAAAATAAATATTTTTAAATATAAATATATAGAAAAATATGAAAATTTGTTAACCTTAAGTTTTCAAGATTTTAAAATGTCAAGTAAAAACTATAGATGCAATTAAATTATATGAATGTGAAAATTAATATTTAATATTTCAAGAACTCATTTACATCTACTACTAATTTTTATGAAGATATATATTAATATTATTAAAGATATTAAAGATATTATCCATCTACTACTAATTTTAATTTAAAAAAAAAATAAATCTACTACTAATTTTAATGAAGATATTATGCATATATTAAATACATGTATATACATGTATTTTTAAAATTGTTATGGCATATGTTGGATATATGTTCAAAATTATTATCTACTGATAAATCTAAATAACCCACTCAAATAACAGTGTTTTAAAATAATATTTTGATTGATATTAGTATTTCAAAAACGTAACTATCGAAAACGCTTCATTTTTCAGCGTTATAACGCATCAGCAATTTTGGCAGTTACACAATTTATACCACACGTGTGCCACCTATCTTATTTTTAGTTTATTGGCGTTGGCTCCACTGCGTCACTCCGCAACGTCCCAGAAACGGAGGTTCCAATCACGCCTTAAGGCGGTCGATGACGTAAAAAAAATCAATTAAAACTATTTATAAATTAAAAAACTATTTTATAAAAAAAAATGTTTAATAGCAAAATAGCATATTGTATAATCCAATGGTTTTAAAACCGGACCGGATGTCAAACCGGATGTGTTTTCGGGTCATGGTTTATTTTGGTCCGAATGGTTAGACCGGATTTTCTAAACTTTAAAAATAAATATTTTTAAATATAAATATATAGAAAAATATGAAAATTTGTTAACCTTAAGTTTTCAAGATTTTAAAATGTCAAGTAAAAACTATAGATGCAATTAAATTATATGAATGTTAAAATTAATATTTAATATTTCAAGAACTCATTTACATCTACTACTAATTTTTATGAAGATATATATTAATATTATTAAAGATATTAAAGATATTATCCATCTACTACTAATTTTAATTTAAAAAAAAAATAAATCTACTACTAATTTTAATGAAGATATTATGCATATATTAAATACATGTATATACATGTATTTTTAAAATTGTTATGGCATATGTTGGATATATGTTCAAAATTATTATCTACCGATAAATCTAAATAACCCACTCAAATAACAGTGTTTTAAAATAATATTTTGATTGATATTAGTATTTCAAAAACGTAACTATCGAAAATGCTTCATTTTTCAGCGTTATAACGCATCAACAATTTTGGCAGTTACACAATTTATACCACACGTGTGCCACCTATCTTATTTTTAGTTGATTGGCGTTGGCTCCACTGCGTCACTCTGCAACGTCCCAGAAACGGAGGTTCCAATCATGCCTTAAGGCGGTCGATGACGTAAAAAAAAATCAATTAAAACTATTTATAAATTAAAAAACTATTTTATAAAAAAAATGTTTAATAGCAAAATAGCATATTGTATGATCCAATGATTTTAAAACCGGACCGGATGTCAAACCGGATGTGTTTTCGGGTCATGGTTTATTTTGGTCCGACCGGTTAGACCGGATTTTCTAAACTTTAAAAATAAATATTTTTAAATATAAATATATAGAAAAATATGAAAATTTTGTTAACCTTAAGTTTTCAAGATTTTAAAATGTGAAGTAAAAACTATAGATGCAATTAAATTATATGAATGTGAACCATTATTCTTATGTGGATAAAAAAAAATCATGGTAAAAGTGTTTGAAAATATTTTTTCAGAGTTTAGTTTTTAATATATTTTTCATTAATTACATTTTATAAACCACTATAGTAAAATAATATTATGTTATTTTTGGAGATTTTGGCTAAAAATTCAAAAATTACTATATAAAATTAAAAATCGGGTTTTCTAATTGATCCAACCCAGCCGGTTTCTGCTTTTTTCCCGGTTTTTTTTTTTTGATCAACTATAATTTTGGGTTTGTTTTTATAAAAACCAAACCAGGTTAATCACCGGTTCACGGTTCAACCGGTCAGATTGCCGGTCCGGTCCGGTTTTTAAATCACTGGTATAATCTCATGCCAAATTTAAAATTAAAAATAGTATGATGCTATTTTGCCATATCATTTGCAATACCATTGAAGCAAATATTATAGCAAAATAATATATATGCCAAATTTATCATCGAGTTGGAGATGTGAACGAAGCAAAAGTATACGGAGTTATATCATATAGCGGTTTGAAGTTCAATCAAAATTAGCTGTTTATATATAAACTTTATTTCAAACGTTCTATACTGTTATTAACTATACAAGTACATACCATCTATCAGATGAACCAATAACCCAAGCCTAATAAACAAATTAACCCACCGCTGAAATTGAAACGAAATGGATTTACTTACATATGCACTTGCTACCGTTTGAAGATTTTATCTGAATTATCATTAAAAAAACGTAACGAGGATTTGTTTTTCCAATTCAACAAAGTGTAGGAAAGTGTATATAAGAATATTATTGGTCGAACAAAGCAAAACAGTAAAGTTCCAATAATTAACCAATTAGGCCAATTATTATCTATCAATGGTGTACTTGAAAACTGAAAAGGGCTTGAACCACGCTAAAAATATGGGTCTAGTCAAGGAACTATATATTGGGGTATTTTGTTTTCCTAGAATCATGCTTAAACAAAATTCATGAACTTGTGAGTTGTGATGCATTATATATGTTCATATGTTTATCTACCAAAACGTTTTGTATATTTGGTATATATATTTTTTTTTTCAAAAATTGTTGGACTCAACTTTGAATATATTTATAATGATGCCATAAAACATAAACATTTCATCATTAAACGAGACTTGAACGTACTCGGATCATATAGAATTTATATATATAACACTGTCTTTTAACCAATTGACCTATCAATACTTCACCATTTGAATACTTTTGGGTTCAATGTTCGAAGCAATCAATATAGCCATGGTTATTTAAGTGAACAAGGAACAGTCGAAAATTAAATTAAACTTGGCATAGATATTTACTTATATTAATTCATATGCGTATCTGTTTTTTTTATTTTTTCGGGAGCGTGCAGCCCCGAAAAGAAGTTTATGTACAATACTAGACATGTGTGGTGTGTGATTAGAGGAATGATTGTAACAAAAAAATTGCTGATTAAGAAAAGTTGATGATTGCCAGGATCATTGATTTGAAGTTCGTATATTGGACCCTTAATTAATTTAAAATTTAACTTACAAGTTTAGTCATATCTATGTGGCGACCCGACAAGGGCCACACCACCAATGAACGAAACCTAAATGGTGCTCGTACACTCACGAGTTTTACTTTTGCAATTTGCAACTAATTATATTTTTGGACGACCATGACCCATCAGATATGATAGATGTTTTATCTTTAAATATTAAAGCAGGAAAAGAAATATCCAAGAGATCTAATTTAGATGACACACTTCTTTCTTCAGTTCTTCTTCTTCTTCTTCTTCTTTTTTGTTGTTGTTGTTGTTAAAGGATTCATTTCACACTTTGCTACTATATATATATTGGCTTGTTATCTTAAATGAAGTCGGACAGATCTATAACGTTTGATCGTTAACATATATTTTTAATAGATATTTGCTTACCAAAGTCTAAAATAATAAGGTAATTTTATAGTACTTGAAGTCAAAATGAAAAAGGAAATATGTAGTTTGATGTTTGAATATTGCGATAGCGTATGTGTATACTATTTTCCAGAGTATAACAAAACTATCAAACTACTACATCTATACTCGATAAAATTAGATGGTCCTCATATAGCATGATATAGAATCAAAAATTTGATTAAATATGACTTATAAGAATGGTAAATAAATACTGGTATAGGCATTTATTATAATGATATACATTTGGTTTATAAACTGTAAAGTGGGGTGGACGTGTGGGATGGTGAGCCTGAGCCAGCAGGTGATTTGTCACTTGTTGTCTTGTAGTGAGACAACTCTCATTAACTAGCCATTTTTAGATAATTAGAACTGATAATTAAAAATAATTAGGCGGATGCTTAATTTTGGGGTCCTTTCCAACACTTTCCCACGACCTTATTGCCGGTCTGTTTTCAATTTATTTGTTACTTTTGGTCTGCACGTGCATTACACTGTATAAAACTGTAATCAAGATGTATAAAACTGTAATCAAGATACTTATAAAATTCAATCTAACTCAAAACAATGTTGAAAATGTAGTTGTGGCAGTAGTTTACTTTAAAATTGAGATTTTGTGTGTTTGATATGCTCTTTTCTAAAAGGTTAACGTTATTTCAATATAAACTTACGATGGAAGATGGAGACATGGGTCGTCGTGGTTTGGATTAAATTGTTTTCTTCACATAATTAAAATCCCCTTTTTAAATTGTTTTTTTCACATAATTACCCGCCACCAGGGTTCGACACCTGGCCACTGCGGAATTTACCTACGGATTGCAGCGTCTCAGACCACCAGTTCTAGGGGACCCTTAAACGGAGGCCTAAAAATCCCTGGTCACGGGCTTTGGTCCAGTGGGCTAGTCAGATCATAATTGAGTGATCTGGACACTGGGTTATCAAAAAAAAAAAAATATATATATATATAACTGACACTTTATAAGTTTTGATTACGATTATTACTTTTTAAAATTGGCAACACTGTTACACTAATTTTTTACTCAAAATATATGAACTTTAGAAAAGGTATCTGAACTATTTCACTATCATCAGTCTCACAAATATGTTTTCCTTTAGTATCTTTGATGCCCTTACAATATAAACAGATCAGTAAGCACATTCAAGCTACGATAACGCACTAACATAATTATTCTACAATGTGGAAAAACTCAAAGTGAGATAAATTCTTCCGTTTTCACGGTATATGAGAACATATGACTCTTCCGTTAATTTCACGGTATATGAGAACATTTGAACTCGTTTGTTTGAAATGTTTACATGACCAAACCAAAACATTTTGAGTACTTTAGTTGTGGATTCTGAAATAACGATGTGAAAATCCGACAAAATTAAAGATCCATGCTTATCGATTTAAAATATTCTCTCTTATTTATTTTTCGACGCCGTTTTTGTTTGATGTAAGGCGAAAAGATAGAAAAAAATCATTTGCAACGGCTAATAGTGAATATAATTCTCTCTAAACGTGAACAACTATAAATTGCTATGATCGTTGATTAGAGTGTTCAATATAGCAAAACCGAACTTGCAAACCGAACCAAACTAAACCAGACCGAAGTAGATCAATATGGTATGTTGGTTTTACCACCTATATTGATTGCTTCGAAGTAGATCAATATGGTAAGGATTTCAGGAATCAAATCAAATATAGCAGCAAGGCAACTCTCAATCAGCTTTCAAAACATCCATTTTTCATTATTTTTTCTTAAAATGATAATATATTATGACAAATACATAACGGCCAATGCTAAGAAATCAAAAGATTATTATTATTATTATTATTATTATTATTATTATTATTATTATTATT
>OVBJ01003414.1:0-12306 GCA_900406535.1 Noccaea bulbosa
TATATATATATATGAGCTTACTGTCTTTAACAGTGCCGTATAGCCAGCAAAGAACCTCATCAGCAAATGCCAAGCACACATTTCCCTAATTTACCAAAACTCAGTTGTGTTTAGTGTTATCAAGACTTGGATTATAGAGATTCTAAATAGTGATAACACTGACCTGCCAATAGTTCTTCAATCTGGCTCTGTGCGCGATATCTTTCGTTCTTAGTCTCTCTGTTCGTACTAATCTTCCTCCATCATCTCTACACCAAGTTCAAAAAACATGGAAAATAGAAAAGTTCACTTGAATTGCTTTGCTTGAATCTCGAAAGGATTTAAGTTTCTGAGTTTATTGAGTTTACCTATATCCGACGAGAATATAGGGGACTCCTGCTAAGAATGATTGTATCTGCCGAGCAATAAACCAGTTCTCAGAATCCGCAAGAGAGAAGATGCAAAGAAAATGTATGAGACATCCATCATACTTACCCAGAATTTAAGCAGTTTCTCTCTCTCAAATCTCTCTACGGTACGATCATCCAACTATAGAGCAAACAGTAGGAGAGTTACAGGCAATGAAAAAAGAGAAGCTGAAATAAACAATGTAGCTTTGAGGAAAAACGATGGTACCTCGCGAGAAGTTTTCAACTCTATATAAAACCTCCTTCCTTCTTCAGTTTCGTCGCAGCAATCCATTTCAGCACCCATCAGAACACGGTGAGCTCCGAGTTTGGTCTTGACAACTGAACAAAACTCAACATTGGAATCCACATGATGTATATCTTCACCATAAGCTCTTCCTGGATCTTCGGTTGCAAGGCTTTCGAAACAATAACCCCAGTAACATCTGATGGAAAATTAGCATCGGGTGGTAGATTAGTAGCCAAAACGGCGAGTTATTAGGAATCACCACTTTTCCCAAAACAATGAAAATGAAGATTACCTGCGGCGGTCTAAGTCACTCTGTGGCCTTTCAGGCAGTTTATGCACATCCAGATAAATGGTTCCATTCCTCTTATGCACACCCATTTCCCAAGGTTCATGCCGGTTGTAAGCAGCACCCAGTATCTGAAAACGAAGCACAGCGACTGATTTATAGAACTGAACCATGCATTGTTGTCATTTCTTATTAAGTAAGAAAGATAGCAAATTGAGTTAACTCGCTCGATAAAAAAAGCAAATGATCTTACATACCTTGTTTAGATTATTACGGAATGTCTGTCCAAAGCAAAGCACAAAAAGACAAGATTGAGATCATCTCTTCAAAGTATTAGAAAACGGACTGATACACACACACAGAAGCACTTCATACCACAAAATGAATGTTCTCCAAGGAAATGTTTTTTGCTCTAACACATCCAAGAAGGTCACCAAAGCCCTCAGAGCCTAGATCTGCCTCAGAAGAACAAAAATATCTTTAGGATACGTCAAACTTATACACATCTTGCACATGTTCTAATAGTTCCTAGTAAAAACTACTGTGCCATTAATCCATTACCCCTTTTCTCAACAAAAGTATCGTAGCCTTGATTTAAATCCGCACCAATGTCTTCAGAAACATGACGCTTGAAAAGCCTCTGGAAAACAAGAACAAAACGGATACATATAAGCTGTGGATGATTTACATATGCATGTGCTTTGAATATATACTCCCATCAACTAAACAGTTAAATGAGATGAGGAAACCTATAAGCGAGAGTCTTAAAGGAACAAGAATGCCAAGAGCTCTCACCAATCCTCGCTCATCAAAGAATACTTCTCCACCTTCTACACGACTGTAGCTAGCAAGCTCACACGGCTGTAAATATCAAACATTGCTGAAACTTAATATGGAAATCGAAAAAAAAAAAACAGGAAACAGCAAAACGACTCTGCCTTTAGTAATATGAATCAGTCTTCCTTTGACAAAGTTTACCTCCTGAACGAGGGTAGATTTCCTAGCCAAGGTTTCTTTGCTTTTAGAAAGTTTAAGCTCGGAAACAAAACGCTCGTCACGCTGATAATTCTGGTACCTCCCGCCAAAACCACCACGACCACCACCACGTCCTCCAGGGTAAGGCCCAGGCCGAGGAAGAAGCCCAGCGCCTCCTCTCCCATTTGGCCAACGACCTCGTCCCATTCCTCTTCCCCCGTGGTTCTCATTGCTCCACCCCGCAGGCAAAACTATCATATTTCATATCAGTCAAAAACTTAGTAGCCAGAGAAGTTTCTTTGATAAGAAAATCCCAAATTTTTTTGTTAGGTTTACCCGGAATTGAGAAAGCGCTGATTGCAGGTGTCTTAGTGTACTCTTCATTATCAGACCCAAAAAGATCCTTGTCATCTTCTTCATCTTCTTCTTCTTCGTCATAAGCATAAACCCCACTTTCTCCATTATCGTTGCTCCTATAGCTATCTACTCTCTCGTCTCCCTGCTCCTCTTCTTTCCCGCCGCTGCTTCTGCTATCGCTTGCGCTACTAGATTCCGCGCCATCACCGTCTCCATCCCCATCTCCGCCTTTGGAAGAAGACGCCCCGGAAGAAGAAGATGAAGAGGAGGAGGAGCTGGAAGAAGAAGCATTACCGGAAGAAGACGATTTCGAACGCGAAGAGTTGTTATCGGAATCTTCTCCGAACAAATCATCCATAGGATTTTTCATCCGTGGTGAATCCATAACAGCTGAAAATGAAGGTTTTGGAATTTAGGTTTCCTCTAAATTACTCCTTTCCGGTTGCAGAGCTTTCCCGATCGATAAAGGCTCGGAATCGAGAGAATTAGAATTAGAAGTACGACCCCCCAGCGAGTTTCGCGAGTTAACTCGGTTTAACTGACTCTGTTGAGCTTGGGCTTGCAATATAAATGTAGAAACGAATCAGGTACATTTAGATATTATGTTTATCGAAGGCCCAATCGTTTGTGAAATTATAGAGCCCGTTTGAAATCTTCAAACTAGGCATGGGCATGAAAAACCGTACCGAAATCCAAACCCGACCCAAAAAAACTGGTTCGGTTCTTTTCACAAGAGAAAAGGGAACATAATTATTGCTCCGATGCCACAAATTACCGAACCGGTCACTCAGATGCCACATTCCAGAAATAAATTTATTTTCTAATTATTTTTAAACCGAAAAACAATTAAAAGACAGTTGAACCAAAGCAAAGTTGAAGTATTTACGAATCCAACTAGGGTTATACCCGATAACCGCAAACCCGACCCGATCGCAGTGGATAGTAACTTAATAAATCCCTTTTTTTGTTTTTTTTCTTCAAATAAAAATTTGAAATCAGTGAGTAAAAGGAGGAATAAATCGAAATCGAGGAAAGCTGAAGAATCCATAACGGAAACTGAAATTCAATACTCCAGCTTCGAATCTACGAAAGCCCCGAAGCCGACAGAAGCCCCAAAGCCGAAAGAATCGACGGAGGCAAGAGAATCGACGGCAATCCAATCTCCGACGAAAGCGAGAGAAACGATGGAGCTGACAGAAGCAGTGGAAACCGGAGTTCTTTCGAGTCCTTCAAACGAAGAAGCTAACCCCCAAGCAAAAGAAGCCCAAACTGAGGAGAAGATGAACTCAGAGGAAGAGGAGAAAGAAGAAGAGGATGAAGAGGAAAAAGAGAATGAAGATTGAGCATGGATAAATTTGAGTAGGTTTAGATAATAATATATTCGACTAGGTTCAACTAAGTTCGAATATGTTACTTTGAACAGTCATTGCTAAGTTCAACTGGTTATGTTGGGTACAACTACATATATTAAGATTCAAATAAGGTTCAACTTGAAAATATCCAATTCCGATAAATAGTGTTTGTGTCTTTAAAACGCCATATACTGTGACTTTAAATTGCACGAATTGTGGATGTGTTTTCTATTAGTCTAATGTATTGGCCCATTTACAAAATCAAATGTGCCCAACCATATTCACATCTTGAATGACTCATTCGATCCATAAAAGTTCATTTTTATATTCTTGGGAATAACTTTCATGTCAAGTTATAAAATGATATGTAACTAAAGACAACCATCAACGATAAACATAAAATACCATAAGTTAAGTTATACATAAACTGAAAAAGAGTTTAGAGTTTTCAGAAGTAGTGAAGGAAAGCAGAAAAATACGATTACATATCCGATGAAGGGAGGACATAACTCCCATTAAAAAAGGTTAAAACAAAGTTCTTAACGAAGCACAAAGGAATAACTGAAACTTGTACTGACTTCTTCTGGTTCTATTAATTATTCTATTCAGGATCCTATACATAATCGAGAAAAACTTTTAACATATAATTGCAAAAAAATGATGAAAATAATATAAGTTGTGTTACCTTTGTTTCATCTCTTCAACCTCAGGTATGTTTGGATCGAAGAAAAACCTAGACAATCCCCCTCCATCAACTACGATGATCTGCCCTATTTCCGAATTAGATAGTATTGTAAGAAAAATAAGTTTCGAGATGGAAAATAATGACTTCTCTAAATAGTAGTATACAAATAACAAAACACTCACTGTTTGAGTGTGTAACTCTCCATTCACTTAGAACGCAGATCAGAGGTTCAGAAACATTATCTTTCCATTTCTGGTACAACTCCGCTGCCAAATCTTCATAGGCAATGCAGTAAAGTTCGATGTTCCTGGTACGGGAAGAAATATATAAGAAGTTAATTATTTGGTCTCTGTTTAACATCTTAATGTTAGCGTAAGTGTTATCTAAACTTCAGAAATTAATAATCACCTCAAGTTCCTCAGATGAAAGGGAAGGGATCTTCTCTCCTCAAGATGCCTGTTAGGAGGTGATAATTTTCCCATGTAACTAATAACTCCGATAAAATCTGCAATAATAGGTTACCCAATATTTAAAGTATAGATACATCATCAACGAAAATATTTGTTTAGTACCGAGAAATAAATAAAACAAAAGACACAAAGAATTGTAAAACATACCAATGGGGTAGTTAACATCATGCCTCCCTTAGATGACTCTTTCAAAGCTGGAAAATTGAAAGAAATGGTTGTCCGAGAGAGGTTGAATCGGCACAACTTCTGTTTCATGTCTCAGGATGATCATGTAACTGTGGTCAGCGACCATGAATTGGTAGTCGTTCCAATTGTCATTCGAGATCTGGAATTTGGTAATCTCCCTCCATTCTCCTTCTGGTAAGGCAATCCGGAAATGATGATAGTTGGATTTCTTAACAGTTGCATGCATTTTTGTTCCCTATAAAATCAAATGGCTTCATATATTTAAGATCTAGTAGAGTATGGCATTTATACGATAATTTTTATTCAATATAACTCCATAGAACTTACTTCTTCGTCGACAAAGATGAAATCCATTGCGCTGTTGCCCTCGGAATCCTTTACTTCTGATCTCCTAAACACTTTAACCCTGATTGACGATGGACCGATCCACGGGTAAAGCTGTTTCAGAGATCTGTATGTGGCCATACTCAAGATGAGAAGCGGTATTCTTTGAGAAGTGGTGTTCTTTGAGAAGTGAATATACCTATATAATGTGATATTTTCTTTGAGAAGTTGTTTTCTTTGAGAATTTTTTTATTAAATGTTGATTCATGTATCGGGTAGCGTAAAAGTCGGAGTTTTATTACTTGAAACTTGACAATTTTGCGTGTGGAAAGAGCCCTCATCATTTCCGTTTTGATAAAAATGTCCATGATGAATCGTTGGAAAGGTAACACACCTTTCCAAAATATTTGTCAGATAGTTATCACCAAAATCTTCTCCATCTACTCATTATATTTATAAAATAAGAAACTTCTTAATATATCTTTAGTAATTAATCGTATTCTTTCAAACATATAAAACCTCAAACATATAATGGTGCATCAGTTGCATACTAGCCCACGTATGAAAATAATACTTGGCCCATTATTTCCACTTTTTTCGTGTGTTACCTTAAAAATAAAAATTGCGGCGGAATAGAAAAAACAATTAAAAAAAGTGAATAAGATTCCCGCTTACTTTTTCCGCCTGAGGAAAAATTAAAATTTTGCAATTTTCGGGAAAAAATAGTCATAGTTGTACTCATGCCATTGGTTGAACCAAAATTAGTCATAGTTGTACATTCACAAGTTTTGGGTTTTTGTAGTAGAACCACACCAGAATGTGTAATGGTAAAGTTGAACCAATGATAGTTCATCTTATTTTGTCATTGCAAACATGTTTATGCCAAATTTGTAAACAAAACTCGCTTTCTTATTAATTTGTTTCACATCATTGACACATTACCTATATATACCATATATTTTATAGGGTGCTTCATGACTAACATGCTTATCTAGTAGCATAATGTTTTTTTTTTAATCAATTTTTGTTCTTTCAATCAAATAATTAGACATAAATATGTATTTTTCTTAATTAATTCCTCTACATTGCATACCATAAATATATTCACTAAGCATTTACCGTTCGTATATAATTCGAGCCGAATAGTCGAACCTATGGGAGCTAGTTGTACCAAATGTACTTGAAACCAAAACACGTCCACATTCAGACGTCTACATTCATAGACGCAATAAACATTCTCTATACACGCGGAAATCTGGCAGAACCATATCAGAACCTAGTTCTGAACAATTGCTAAGTCGTTTACCATATCAAACCATGTATATCAGTACATACATGAACCTGGTAGAACCCAGTAGAACCTAGCTCTGGACTTGCACAATACAAACTATGTATATCAATACATACTTGAACCTGGTAGAACCCAATAGAACCTAGCTCTGNCATGTATATCAGTACATACTTGAACCTGGTAGAACCTAGTAGAACCTAGCTCTGGACTTGCACAATACAAACCATGTAATATCAGTGCATATTTGAACCTGGTAGAACCTAGTAGAACCTAGCTCTGGACTTGCACAATACAAACCATGTAACATTAGTGCATATTTGAACCTGGATGAACACATTATTAAAACTTCAAACAACAATATTCAAGCATAGTTCAAACATAGTTCAAACAACATAATTCAAACATAGTTCTAACAATTATCCCAAACATTTCCTAAACACACTGTTCATAGATTCGCTATCAATTATCCCAAAGGCAATAGGGTAATGGTGATGGTTAGTATCTTGAGCAGTGGCAAACACAAGCTGTCCACCATATACAGTCTTCAGAAACGTTGCATCCACAACTATCACTTTCCTCATCCATTGAAACCCTTCAATGTTGGCGCCCAAAGCAACAAATATATACTCGAACCTGTTATCAGCATCTAGTTGCACGTTTGTTTTTGTTCCAGGATTTTCCTGCTCCAACCTGTTATCAGCAACCGCTGCCACTAATCGTGGGTTGCCTCTCCTTCATCATCGAAAATGTACATTTCTCTCGCAGGATTATTCCTCTTCTGCATAATGACCTCCGTGGTCAAAAAATATGTTTGTGATGTTCAGGCTCATTGTCCCTTGCAAATATAATGCAAATAATCAATTGCCAATTACCTATATGAACCATTTGAACTTTTAGTACCATTACTCTTTAACATGCAGTTGAACCTATGTGAACCATGTGAACCACCTAATCAACTAACTCTCATTTGTACCACTCGTACCAGTTGTACCATATCTGCAGGTTCCGGTCTTGAAAATGGTATTACGAGTTCAAATTGAGCCCATTCACTGCGATTCACAATCTACAATCGTCATATCCCTTAATCTAACGCATATTCTATCAATGCATGCATACCATTCCAATTTCTATACCCAATGAATCAATTTACAAATTCATATACCAAACAAATAAACAAAAGCTTGGAAATCACCTCCAATGGAATTGAAGCTTCAACAATGGTGGAAATGAAAAAGTAAATGAGCTCAGCTTGAAGAGGAATTCGATTTCAAATGCCAGAAAACGGAGAGGAGCTCGCGAGGAGGAAACAATGGTGGAAAGGAAGAAGTATATGATGAAGACGATGCGGAATGAGTGTTGATGAGCTCAGCTTGAAGAGGAATTCGATTTCAATGCCAGAAAACAGAGAGGAGCTCTCGAGGAGGAAGCATGTCGGATCCGACCAAATGGAGCTCGGAAAGCTCGCGATTTGTTTTGGATTTTCAATTTTCGATTTTTATTTCATTTCATTATTTATTATAATTTCACTTTTATAATTTTTTTTTTTTGCGAATTTCATAGGTAAAAATGTAAAAAGGTGAAAGAGAGTAGTAAGTAGAGAAATGTAATTGTACATAGGGTACATAGGTTTGAAATGATCAAATAGCATTAGATCAGATAGTGGCACAACAGATTAATTTTTTCCAATTTGTGGCAAATTGGCCGCGCGCTCTCAACATAATTGTATCAAGTGAAGAACCGAACCAGTTTTCTTTAGAACATTTTTCACGAGAAACCAACTCTACATTTTTAGATAATCGAGAAAACTTTGGGCCTTAGGTTTCTCCCTGAAATTGTTTGGTATATAAACATAATAATAACTTTATTAAAACAAAAATACAATTAGTTCTGTAAAACACGAATAAGTTAACTGAGGTGTCAATAGATTCGAAAACCTCCAATTTCTTTTGTCTTAAAACGAATGATATTTCGAGCCTTTTTTCAAATCCTTCGAAACCAATAGCAGATACTGTCATTTTTAAAAGATGAGAGTAAAGAGGAAGAAGAGAATGTCAAAGAAAAGAAGAGGCATAAAAAAAAAAAAAGAAGGAAGATTTATGGTGAAAGCTAGAAACTAGATCAACCACGAATATCAAGTGGTTAGTAGGAAAACGTATTGAGGAATATCAGGATGGTTAATTTGCGAGTGATATGCATAAGAGAAACAAACAAGCAAAAAAAAAGAGTTAATATGCACAAGAAGAACATCTTTTTTTAAAATTTTTTTTACGATTTTGTTTTACAATTCTTTCTTCAAGTAAAGACTTTGAAAGGGTAACTATAAACTTACATTTGAGTAAGCAACATATCTGAATTTATTGATTCCTCACTTTGGTCGAATATCTTCACTGCTTTATCCAAGAGGAGGAGCTTCGTAGAAAAGATAGTTACTACTAGGCTTCTTTTGACCACCTTTAGCCTCCATTTCTCATCCACCTAAAAATATCATATAAGAAGAAGCAAGAATAATTAAAGACCAGAAACTCTGTTTTAGAGTAAGGCAAAACTCAGAGGCAAATAGTTATGCATAGAAAAACCATCTCACAAATGCCTTGAAAATGTCTTAGATTTTTAGATTATTGTGGTAAGAAAGATGATTAGGTTTAATGCTAGGGTTTAGTTCGTATGGGAATAATAAATAGAGGAAGATGCGAAAAGACAGATTGTGAAAACTGAGGTGAGAAATTAAGTGGTAAGGTCATGGAAGAGAGCTTTGATGTTGTTGTAGCTGCTACTGGTAATTACTCTCACTGCCTCTATTTAAGGTATATGTATCTATCTGTTGGTATTAGTCATTACGTGGTGTTGTTGTTATTTCTCATTTTCTTAGTCTAGCTAGGTGCTATAGACCCTTGGTTGTGAGGTATGTGAGCTAAATATTTAATCGTTGCTCCTGTAGACTTGATGTTGAGGCAGTGGATGTAGCCGTGCATGCTTAGATGTATTGAGCTTGTTGGTGCATGGTGCAATCGATCGTTTGTTTTCTTTTTATTCTGATGTATGGCCAGCTCTTTTCCTTGTTGCTTAGATGTCCCCCTTTTGATCCTAGCAGATACATGGCAGACAATTGAATATCTTAACATAGTAATATATATGGTATGTGGACAGATGTATTGAATGCTTGGCAAATATGATTTTTGAATACATGAAATCACTTTTTTTTTTAAAAGAATTTGTACAATTTTTTTTACACGTTCTGATTTATCTTCTATTCATTTTGCATGCACTCTTTGCCATATGCGTCAATAGTTTTTTCATTCATCCTACTGAGCACGGAAATGTGTTTTTTTTTTAAGGTCAACATATCAAACCAATCATATTTCTGATGCATTCCAATTTTTCATGTAGGATAACAATGCTGCCTCCCAATTTATCAGGTGCGTTTTAACTGAGTCATTTTGGGAAATATTGATTAATTGTGATTAGAATTATACAAATATAGTTATAATTTATACGTAGTGACGACAAATCTAAATTTCAGTAGGATTAAAATGCCTTACAGAACTGTAAGAGGGTTGACCGAAAAAAATATTTTTAAAATTGGTGATTTTATGAAAAGATTAACAGATAGAAAATGTCTGATAAGATTTATCACTTACTAAACGAAAATCTAAACATGGAAAGTGTAATATAGTGGAATGATATTTATTTTCTTGACCTTTTACTATGTTACACTAATTTTAGCATATACAAAAACTAATGTAAAGGGGTGTTCAATCCGGATATCGGTTCGGTTTCGGATCGGTTTTTTCGGTTTTCGATTTTTCGGTTAATATAAAATAGCTACCATATTATATCCATACTTACTTCGGTTTGGATCGGTTTTGATATTTTCGGTTCGAATAATCTCGGTTTTCGGTTTATTTGTACTTTTTGTATTATTATTATTTTTTTATTTAGGTTTTTAATATTTCTACTAATCAAAAAATCAAATTAAAATAAAATAATGCAAACACATGTCTTATTTTAAATTTAATAATTTATAATTTTATATGAGATTACTCTAAACTAATATTATTATATATCATATGCGTATACAATATACTATTATATTAACACATAAAGATATTCGGGTTTTTTCGGTTTTTGCGATTTTTGCGGTTAATATCCAAACCATACCAATATCCACGGTTTATATAAAATTGCATCCATACGGTTTATACGGTTTATCCAAATCCAAACCATATGACCTATTTCGGTTTGGTTCGGTTCGGTTCGGTTCGGTTTTACCAAATTGACCACCTAAGTCTTTACACATAGTGAAAGAAAATTCTAGGTATTTTCACTGAATCTTTCTCTAAGTTATTGGATGAAATTAAAACAATTCATATGGATCCCGTTACAACCAAATTATTATATTCCAGAAAATTCATACGGATCTCGTTAGAGCCAAATTTGGTTTCGTAAATAAAATGAATTAAAAAATATTGAATTTCTATTTGATATAAAACTTTTACTTGAAGTAGAACTTCTATATGAAATATAACATCTATATGAAATAGAAATTCGATGTTGCCTAGAACAAAATTAAGAATTGTAAAATTAAACAAGAATTTTATCTACTGACAAAACAAAACAAAAATGTGTTAACAAGAAGTTTCACAAGCAAATTTAATTCAATTTTATTTAAATTATTTTACTTTTTAATTTTTTAGCCGATGTTTAAATACTCGAAACCGATCCGAACCCGGGCGGAACCGAACTGAACCCGAACCAAAAATGAAAAATAACATAACGGGTTATACAACTCTAAAGCTGAAATATCTAAACCTGAAAAAACCGATCCAATCCGAACCGAAAACCGAATGACCGGGCCTAGTCGCTTGACACTTCCCCAACTGGTGTCGACCGACGCCAAAAGGTGTCACTCGACACCGAATCAAAGATCCAAAACCCAGATCGACGAATCAGCACATAAACACGAAAATAACACAAATCAAACACCAAAAATCGATCAAATCCTCTAATTCAACATGAACACAACATGAACTCATCACAAAACTTAAACAACAATCAAACTCTATGAACTACGAGCCTACGGTCGCACACTCACCTCGACAATGGATTAGGAAGGGGAAAAAGGATAGAGACAGAAGAACAACAACAAACAGCGATGAACAACTCCAGATAAAGCCAAAAATCTCAATTCTCCTCTGCAATCTCCACTTCTTTTCTCTCTGCCTCGAAAAACCTGAAGGGAAAGGCTGCTCCTCCTTTTTATATAGACCTAGGGTTTCCTCCTAATCCTAAACCAGCCCAAACCAGACAATTTAATACAAATCGGAAATTGATTTCGCGAACCGGCGTCGCTCGACGCCAAAATCAATAAATTGGTTTCGGGATGTTACACCTTCCACACTATGTTACACTAGTTTTAGGCTTTTAGCATATACAAAAGCTAATGTAAATGTCTTACACATAGTGAAAGTAAATTCTAGGTCTTTCCATTGAATATTTCACTAAGTTACTGGATGAAATTAAAACAATTCATTGATGAGAAAAAAAAAATTAAAACAATTCATATGGATCCCCGTTACAACCCAGTTATTATATTCCTGAAAAATTCATATGGATCTCGTTAAAGCCAATTTTGGTTTTGAAAATAAAATGAAGTAAGAAATTGGATTTCTATTTGATATAGAACTTTTACTTGAAGTAGAACATAATATATATGGGGTGTAAAACAAGAATTTTCTCTACTGCCA